>CANXYC010803418.1:0-102114 GCA_948193065.1 Aleurites moluccanus
CCCCCCCCCCCCCCCCCCCCCCCCCCCCCCCCCCCCCCCCCCCCCCCCCCCCCCCCCCCCCCCCCCCCCCCCCCCCCCCCCCCCCCCCCCCCCCCCCCCCCCCCCCCCCCCGCGGGGGGGGGGTTGGTGAAGAGGGGTTTGGGGGTGTAGGTGTTGTATTTGATAGAGCTGCATGTAGCCTTGATTTCTGTGGAAACCTACCTTCACAGGCGGATATCTTAACTACCCTTCCCTCCTCAGATAGAGATACTGGCCAACTTACTTGGCATTCTCATCTTTCTCTTGAGTGACTTCTAAACACTTTCACCTTTTTGGCAATATGCAATCCGTTTTAAAGTTCTTCTATTCTAATTTTATCTCTTTCATTCTCAAGACTTTCTATCTCTTGGATACACTCTGGAATTGCCATATTTATGGAGTCTTATTTCAAGTTAGATGAATAGGCCCATTCCAAAACATTTTACTATACAAGTGTGTTTGTCTGTGTGGGGCATTATGTGCCTGTGTTGTAATTTTTTGCTTAGAAGTACATATTTCTTCATCCAGAACAACTAATTCTGCTGATTATGCCCAGTTGGTCCTGTTCCTGTTCTCGAGTCAACGCCATTATCAGTGAACTGTCAGTTAGAGAGAGGGAGTCATTTCTGTATTAGCTATCTCTAGAATAGCTGGTCAATGTTGGCAAGGGTTAAGAATGGTGTGCAGAAAGGAAAAGCGTAACTGAGGCAAAGAAAACTATAATTTAACCCCTTTAGCGCCTGGCGCAATGAGATGCCTCAAATATTATAATGTTTCTATTTATGGCAGCCACTCTGACTTAGGTCTAGTTTTGTTTCTCGTGGCAGCTTATTGGGTCCAAAAAACCTCCTTTGTAGATACTCATTGTAAATCGAAACTTAAATATGTTGGTGGCATGTGACAATGGAAAAAAACCTGGAAATTACCACAAAAGCCCCAAAGATGTTTTAGAACTCATATTTATGTTTGAAAACTTTCTTGTGCTGTTTGTGTTTATTGCATTTATGTAATTATGGGCTGGATTTACTTCCAGAGATGCAATATACTCCTGCTTTGTTTCTTCATTTATAATTTTATATACTTAATTTCTTGATTAATGAATTTTACTCTTGATTATTGAGTTTTACTACATTGGCTGTGTTTGAATTATTGGAACTTATTATGATTAACATCTGCTAGCACTTCGAGTCATAATAATTGCATGTGTGCTGTCTGGAAAGTACATGCAAATAAATATTGTTAGATGCAAATAAATGTTATTGTTTGAAACTTTACTGGATGAAATGATGCTAAATTTTTTTGCATTAGATCCTTTATCAATGTGTATTTTTCACTAATTTGGATCTTTTGGTAATAGAATGTGGGCTGTGCCTGAAGTTAAAGGTATATCAAGGGCAGCAAGTGTTGAAGATGAAAAGCTAAAACTAGTTTCAGAGGGATGTGCTCCGGAAACTGTGAGTGCCCATCCAATTTATGTGATAATACTCGATAATACTTCCTCACTTTTGTTAGGGGATGGTACTATATGCTGATATCCTTCTTGCTTATTCACATACTGGTGCACTTCCTTTCCCATTAGAAGGATGTAAAGCATGAATCCAAGGACATCATGGGAGAAGTTTCAAAGACACATCATGCTATACAGTAAGTGTCTGTTGGCGATTGTCCAACTCATTTTCTTTGAAAGTACTGGATGTTAATCTTTGACAACTTGCATCAGAACCCTGGATAAAGCAATATCAAATTTGGAGATGGAGTTAGCTGCTGCAAGGGCTGCACAGGAATCCATACTAAATGGTTCCCCAGTATCAGATGATTTAAAAGTCAGTCAATCAAGTGGGAAGAGAAAGTACTTAATGGTTGTAGGCATAAATACTGCTTTTAGCAGCCGAAAGCGAAGAGATTCAGTCCGTGCGACTTGGATGCCTCAAGGTTTGTGAACGCTAACAACTGATTGGAGTTTAATGATTGTGTAATACTTTATTTTACAATAGTTTCTTATATTGAATTTGTTATTTGTCTCCTTTTCTCATGAATATAGGTGATAAAAGAAAGAAGCTTGAGGAAGAGAAGGGCATCATAATTCGTTTTGTAATAGGTCACAGGTAGGCACCTTATCCCAGTCAAAACTTGATTTTGGTTGCAATAACTTATCCATTAACTATTGTAGAAATGTCTTCATTGTATAACACCTAAAATCTATGGAGTTCCTTTGGCAAGAAAATATATTGTAATTGCCCAAGGATAACCTGTATATGTTACTAACTCATATTTAGGTGGAATATTGCAATCTAGAAAACACACATGCTGTTTAACTTGGATTGGAGCGTAGAAAATACCGACTTGGTGTAGCATAGTGTCCATCTTTGAAATACACATTAATGCTTGAGGATTTAAACCAAGTATGAACTAATGAACACACTGAGGAAAGAGATGGAAGAAAGGAGACTAGCTGAATATTTGTGGGAGGAATAATGGAAAAATAAACCTTGTAATAGAAGGCAAGGATCACAAAGGAACATCCAAGCAGTTGCATATTGGCAATGAATGGGAACATATTTTCCCCATCCAAAACATGCGTGTTATAATGCCCATAAAGACAACTCATTAACAGGCTCTATAATAAACATATGTCGTGATTTCTCTCATTACCATAAGCGAAATGTACTGAAAGATCACTAAGCATAAGAAAAGTCTAGGAGACATGTTTGTCCGATTCCATAAATTAACCAAAAGACCAAGTTTTCTTGTTTATCAGAAATGAATAAGAAAATGAATTACTGAAAGACAGAATATTTTTAACTCTTCTTCGTGAAGTATTGGCAGGATATTCCTGGCTTTTTCTTGGCAGTATATGAAAGAATGAGTATATCCTAGAAATGGACCAGAATTTGGTCCTTGTGTATTAAATTAAGCAAAATTCTCAAGTTGAGACCTGCACTTAGATGGTATCTAAGCCAGTATTGTATTCTGTTGGAATTAATCACATTGCAGCATACTTAAACTTTCTGCAGATAGATTCTTCAAATGTATGTGAACAATTACACTTCTATATTGTTTTTTTTTATCATTTCATGTGAGTTACCCTAAGGACTATGCTTTTTGGGATATGTTTCTGCTCCTATATTGTTTAATTTTAGGTATTTATTCACTTATTTGACTGGATAAGGGAAGCAATAAATATTAATCTATTTTTTATAATTCATTCATAGCTATTCTATGATAAAAGGCATAATTGAGATGTCCTATATGAGCACATCTATTCACATCACCTTTCTCTAGTTGTATGTATTCCTAATGATTTATACACGGTTGATCTTTGAATTCAAGGCCAATCTTGAAAGATGGAATCTAATTTCTCTTTTCCCCTGCTCTTGGCTGTTTGATTGTCAGTGCGACAGCAGGTGGTATCCTTGACAGAGCTATTGAAGCCGAAGACAAGAAACACGGTGACTTCTTGAGGCTGGTACTGCTTCTGGTCTTGTTTCTTTTTAGCCGTTTCTGTTAATAATATATGGACAACATACATAATATTGGAAGATCTTCATTATGTTGATTTTAGACAAACAGATTACTCATGGTACATAATTTTTGCAAATTCTGTGGGAGCAGGAGCATGTTGAGGGTTATCTTGAATTGTCTGCAAAGACGAAGACATACTTTGCTTCTGCTGTTGCTTTGTGGGATGCAGATTTCTATGTCAAAGTTGATGATGATGTGCATGTAAATATAGGTAAATTCATTCAGTTACTTTTTGAACAGGATTAAAATTTTACATACATCTAAATATCTATATTTATGCATGAAAAAAATATGTTCAGACTCGAGAACTTTCTTAATTTGAGAACAAGAAAATCTAAATTAGAAAGAAAATAATAAATTTATTTGCATTCCTGAAATAATTTTGTGGATTTTGTCTATAAAATCAAGGTAAATTACTGGTATTTGAGATTTAGAGGCTATTACTTGTTGTGTGATGATTTGTGAGTTATGTTTGGCATAGTGTATCTTCACATGTCCCTTTACTACTAAAGGTCAATGCTGCTGTCTTTCTTTTTTACTTTTCTGTATTATTTGGTTTGAATATTGTGTTTCCTCTTTGAGCTTATCCAACATATTTTTTGCAGCAACACTTGGAGCAACTTTAGCTAGGCATAGGTCAAAACCCAGGGTTTATATAGGATGCATGAAGTCTGGTCCAGTCCTTGCTCAAAAGTAAGCAAATCGTGCTTTAAATTGCTTGTTTAATTACAAATTTAAGAACTGGAATGTGTTGTTTCAATTTCTTGTTTATTTCATGATTAGGGGAGTGAAATACCATGAACCTGAGCATTGGAAATTTGGAGAAGATGGAAACAAGTATTTCCGTCATGCTACTGGGCAGCTATATGCTATTTCAAATGATTTGGCTACTTACATCTCTATCAACCAGTAAGTTCCAATTACTTTGAAGGGTAAATGACTAATATTGGTCCCCAAAGTTCATCTTCCTAGCTTATTTGACTTGAATTTTTAATCATACAGGCATGTGCTACACAAGTATGCTAATGAGGATGTTTCATTGGGGTCGTGGTTTATTGGATTGGATGTGGAGCATATTGATGACCGGAGACTCTGTTGTGGTACCCCACCTGGTAATCTCATACCTTGTAACCCTGTGTATGTGGTGGTTTGGTTTAACTTATCATTAGTTTTAACCACTAGGCAAATACAATTTAGTTGTGAATCAGCTGTCTGGAACGGATGAGTTGGTGTCTTAAATTGGTGATTCTTAGTAGTCTTCGTATTAGTACACCAAGTGCCTTTGTGGTGGTTTCACCAATCAATTTATTAGTACCTCTTCACGTTTTGGTGGGATAAGCTCAAAAAGCTTGTGTTGTATGGTTGGTGATTAGGCACAGTTCAAGAAATGGAATGGTTTTAAAGGCAGATAGCATACACGCTTATATGGATGTTAGTAATTAAAATACCATTAGCATTCCTCCCCTGCTTATAGTGAGGATGGCATGATTAGGAGGGAATGACTTGATAACTTGACAGTGTACTTTATCTGTGCATGACAAATAAAACCAATTGTCATTGTAAGATAAAGTTGGTGTAGGTTCTTATCAGGTGGAAATCCTTATCTGGGAGTCTTATTGGTGAATCGCAATCCTTGTTGCATATGATTTAGCTGGTAACAAGTAGACAAGCCAAAAATGCTAACGTTAGCTGGCATGGATCATACGATTCTTGTTTAATGGTTAGGATTGTATATAGGGACTTTTATGTGAAAGACTGTCCAGGCGATTTCTCATTGATGGAGCTACTTGACATCATTATAGGTGTGGGTTCACCCATACTGAGTCTTTTGGATTGTTGCTTATTATTGTTTTGTATCATGTGTGGTTCTATGTGCATTGACAGCCTTCTTCTTGTATGCATTTTCAAGCTTGCATTAAGTAGGGGAAAAGGAATTGTTAGTTCACGCATAGAGAATTTGTTTGTAAAATTCAATAATGCCAAAATTTACCGCAGATTGTGAGTGGAAGGCCCAGGCGGGCAACATCTGTGTTGCTTCATTTGACTGGACCTGCAGTGGGATTTGCAAGCCTGTTGAGAGAATAAAGGAGGTTCACCGGCGTTGTGGGGAAGGTGAAAATGCTTTATGGAGCTCAGAACTCTGAAAAATAATTGTTCTTCCAAACTCAGGAAGAAGCAAATAGAGGGCTTGAGAAAATTTTAGGGATTTGAGTATAGAGGAATATATTGTATGTCAAAATGTAAAATGAGAGAGATGAGTTGGGGGAGGAGTTCTTGCTACTGGGATTCTGCTTCATTTTAGGCAAGAGCAAGAACCAATAGCAATTTTGGAGATTGTAATTATTTATTCTTTATATGCTTGGAGGGGGCCATTTTGTAAGTTTGTCATGGCTAATTTAACTCCTGAATAAGTATCAGAATTTGAGCTAAGCATCTACTATCTTTTACTTTATAAATTAGAAGAATTTGTGTTGAATTTTAGTCTGTCTTTCCTTTTTATGATTGCTCTGAAAAATCAATCTTTTGACTTATTTTCTTGATCCTGAAGCTCATCTTTCCAACTACAAATTCCACTTCTCATGCTGAAATGCATCATGTTTACATTGTAATGATGTAAAAACAACTATAGAAGAGTTTTTTTTTTTTAATGAACAACCACAAATTACGTTTGAAAGTGAAAATTTGAGGGTGAGTTTTTAAATGTGATATAAATCATTAAGAGTTGATAAATTGCTTGAAAATAATGGAAGTGGCAAGTGTCGGTCAATCACATACACCAATCTCAACAATTAGAATGAATTCACATGAGAAGTTTTGAAAAATTATTAGATATATTTTAAGCATCTTCATTTTATTTATATAAATGTAGATTTATGATTAGAATAAATATATTTTTATATAAATTTATTTTTATGTGAATAAAAAAAATAAATATTTTATTTATATAAAAATAGATTCATAATTAAAATGATATATTTTCATATAAATTTATTTTTACGTGAGTAAAAAAAAAAATATTTCTACACTATTTAATAATTTCTCTTTATATAAATATTATTGCTTTCGTCACCATGAGGTGTGAATAATGCAAAAATGAACAATTGTATTGGACAGGAGCCAAAATTTATAACGGGACAAAAACTCAAGTTATTATAAGGGCACATACCATCAAGCCTTTGCACTAGAAGAATGTGAACTCGACCTATAACTGATGAGCTCCTTTAACCTTTATGCATCAAAAAGTGGAATAAAGTGGGGAAAATAGAAAATTTTGTTTTCAAGAAACCCATGTGGAAACTATCATGTCTAAGTCTGCTAGTAGATTGTACCAAACAAATGATACAATGACACCTACTCTGTCAAAAAAAAATAAAAAAAGCTAAGTCCCACTAATTCTCACTCTACCCACCAAGAAACTTCCAATATATATCTCTCTCTCACTCTGGCTTTCTTTGTTGCATTTCCTTTTCAAGCCTAAAAGAAGAGTAATAGAGTATATATATATCTTTCTTCAAATACCCATTTCAGTTTTGACAAAAATGGCTCCAATTCTCAAGCTTTTAGATTCTTCTCTTAGACTCTCTGTGATTCCTCTTAGTGTTGCTACCATTTGCTTAACTGCGACTAACAAGCAAGAAAATAGCAGCTATGGGAGTTTAAAGTATAGCAATCTAATGGGACTCAAGTAAGTTAATTAATTAATATCTCTATTATTATTATCATTATTAGTATTAATGTCTTAAATATTTATTTATTTTGTATATATATATTTCTTTTAATAAAGTGAAAGAAAAAAAAATGTTTTACAGGTACTTGGTCTGCATAAGTGCCATTTGTGCTGGTTATGCTTTTGTTGCTGCTGTATGCATATGGATTGGATGCTTGCTTAATAAAGTTTGGCTGTTCTTTGTTTCTGATCAGGTTTTACTTTTAAATCCCTCTATATTTAAGTTACAACAATTGAGTAATCAAATATTCATCTTAAAATACTTAGTATCAAGTATTCAAAATTTAATGATCATTACTATACATTTATGATTTTAAATGTCAGTCGTAAAATACATATCATATCAATTGTATTGTAATTGTAACATAACTGATATCATAATTTTTTTTTTAATAAATTTTGTTTGGAGGGAGTTCTGTGGAGACGACTTTAGTATAATTATAATTAATAATATGCCTATACTTATTAATTAAGATTTTATAAAATACTTATTAATTAAGATTTTATAAAACCTTGATTAATTGCTTTAAGTCCTTTTAATTTAATTTTCTAATAAACTTGTGTTTTGTGTTGGGTGTTTTTAAGCAGATTATGGCATACTTAATGCTAACATCTGAGGCTGCAGTGATTGAGATACTATACTTAGCTTATAATGGAGATCAAGGAGTGACATGGAGTGAAGCCTGCAATTCTTTTGGGAAGTTTTGTAATAAAATGAAATTAGCTGCAATTCTCCATGCCTTGGCTCTTTGCTGCTTTATTGTTTTAGCTGTGATCTCTGCTTATAGAGCTTTTAGCTTGTTTGAACCTCCTGTTTCTTCTAAACAAGTGGAAGAAAATGATACAACTTAATGAATTAGATATTTAGATTTTACTCTTACTTAATTTTAATTAGTGTTTAATTTTTTTATTTTTTATGTATTGATAATTTTTGAAGGATCAAAGTTAGTTATGATTTGAATTTTTATTTTATATTATAAAATAAGAAAAATGTTAAACTTATTAATACTATCTCTTTATCACCTTAAATAAGGCAATATATTTATGCAAAAAATCTATAATTTATTATATATTGCTTTGCTTTGATAAGAATAAAAATGTAAATTTACTAATCTTTATTTAATAAGTGCATAACTCTTATTTTATTTTTTCAACAAAAATTCTTGATGTATTTTGTTTTTTCTACTTAGATTTTTTTTTATCATGTAATACATGAATTTGTTGTGATGAAAGGATATAAAAGATGAGAGATGTGACATCTGTATGGAATTTATATAAAATTAAAAAAATAAATAATTTCTTACATTGTAACTGGTGTGGTATTGAGGTTGTAAGATTGGTGGTAATATTAAGATGGTAAGTATAACATTACTTATAAAATAAATATTAGACTACTAATCAAATGAACAATCGCTTAAAACAAATTTATTTTGGTGTTTGGACTTTTTTTTTTTTTCATTAGGGTTTGAATTTAAAAAAATCATTGCATTTCAGTGTTCTTGTCCGTTTTCAAGTCACCGTAGCGTTGATTCAGCTAAAATGGGGCCACATGCACATAGATTAGTTTAATGAACGGTTGTCCACGTGTTACCCTAAATATAAAATGACATAAATAACCTTAAAATTCCTACCTGATGGACAGAATTACCCTTTTAACTATTTTGCTTCTTTGTTTGAACTGTAGAAAAATTCCCAAAGTTTCCTCTCAAACTCGTCGTTTAAATGTGGGTTTAGGTTTTGCCAAAATCATCCAAAAAGTATATTAGGTTTTGATTCGAAAGAAAAATTAATAGTAAAACAACAACTCTTAAGCTCGATTTTGAAAGTTTTTTGGAGTGAAAATTTAAGACATTGAGAATAATTTAATTTTAACTGTAACTCATATTAATGACCCAAATATATATATATATTTTTTAATTTGGCTTCGTTAGTTGATTATGAAATTTATGATTATTTTTATTTATTGTTTGTAAATGATGGGTGTTGATTAGATTAGATGTACATTAGTTGGGGATTAAGGTTTTTATTACTGATTTTTTTTTGTTATTTTTGTGTTTTTCTTGAACAGTTGTATCAATATGGAAGAGCGTGTGGTGAATATTTTTTTATGGTGGGATGTTTTTAGTGAACAAGACAAGAAGAGAAACAAGATACATTAACGGTTAGATTACAAAATTAGGAATAGATATTAGCACAATTATCCTTAGTGTTCTAAAGAATCATTGCAGGACATAGTGGGAAATAATAACTTTGACCAGATACACTTTAGAAAATCTAAAAAACCATTAGCAAATGGTCTCGTGCTTTTGTGAAAGGAGACCATTGTTACTTTCTTAGAACTATTAAAAGAGCAACATAAAATAGAGTTATATCTAGAGCACTTTTTTTCTGGGCTTAATGCCGTGTATGAAGAAGAACCTACTGTCAACAGAAGGGAGATTATGACTTCATAGTAGAGGGTGCAGAGGGCAATATAGATGGTGGGTGAGGCATTTAATAGGGAAGCTATTGTGGGTGATGATGCTGAAGCAAATGCAGAGGGGTATGTGTCTCAGCCATCTCTTCATTAAGAAGTTAATCCAATTTTGGGTAGCATGGCCAAAGGTGTTTAGTTAGAAGACTGTCTCCTAGATGAGGTTTTGGGTGGGATTTCTAAAGAGGTGCTTAGAGGAGAGAATGCAGAAGGCAATAGGAATGTTGAAATTGACTACAAGGGTTGGTAAATACAGTTGCTCCAGCTAATGATGTATCTGAAGTAATAAAATTAATTAATTCATTCAAAATTGCAAGACATTTTTTTGGATTAATTTAACATTTTAATGTAATTTTAAGTCCAAAATATATTATTTTTTAATGTTTTAGGTGCACTCAATAATTTTTCAAAGTGTAATGTACCTAACCCAAAGCACTGATTAATTAGGAAGTGGAAGGAGTTTGATTTTGCTTAGAAAAGAGGTATAATAGAGTTGTTCATGGATTTCTTCTTACGTGGGCCATCTCAATATTTCTCACCTACCATGACAGCAGCTTTGTAGCTTTCTTTTTTAATTATCTTCTCCCATGCCTTAATCTTGAAGACACAACTGCCCTACAAATGTGTCAACGGTCTTCGCCACTTTTTTCATTTTTTACTTTTTTCTTTTTTAATTTAATTTTAATAGAGAATAGGGACCTCTCAAGTTCAGCCCTTCTAATAAGAGACACTAACTTATATTTGGATACATAAATTTAAATTTAAATTTAAAATTTTAATTTTAAATTATAAATCTCTTATTTAAATAATATAAAAAATTAAAAATTTTAGATTTTAAATTTAAAAAAATTAAATTTCTTAAATTAAAATTGAATATAATAGATTTGAAATAATTAGAAAAAAAAAATATTTGAAATATTTAATTTTTGAGATGTTAGATTTCATTAAGTATTTGAATCAAATATAAATTCACTTAATTTTAATTAACAAATAAGTGATTTAGCTTAAATTTAAATTTACAATCTAAATTCTTATCATCCAAACAAATCATAAATTTATATGATATATTTTAAAATCGGAATATAAGTAAAGTAAAATTTTGAAATATTAGACATATATTTTTTAATTTTATTTTTTTAAAATAATTAAATAAAATTTATTATTTAAATTAATAATTATACTTAAAAATATATATTATATTAATACAAATTTGAGTTATTCAAATATAAAATAATTTATATATCAAAGAAAAAAATAGAATTATATTCTTCATCCTAAATTGTACTCGACATATTCATTATTATCTTATGAAATCATAACTTGTAACAAAAGCAATTCCTTGGCATAGCAAGTGAAAAAGTGACTCAAATATTTTATTTAAAAAAATGTATTATAATAAAATTTAAATATAATTATATATTTTATTATAATTTTTATGCAAAGAGTTTTTAAAATATAATTATAAAAATAATTTGATATTTAGTTAGCATTACACATCAAATTGTTTTTATTATAAATTTATAATAGCTTACTGCTGTTTTCTATTTTTCTTCTGGTTAATCTTTGACTATGAAATTATTATTTTTTTTTTGGAAAATAAAATTAATTTTTTAACTTGTATTATGAGATACATATTGATTGTATAAATCACAAAAGGAGTTGGGCTGATTTCTTTTATTTCTGGATGTTTTGGGCTTAGTTTTTTTTAAGTATTGATTAATATTTGGGTCACCTATCCTTTGATCCTTATAAAATTTCTAAAAAAATTCCTAATTTCTCTCACTTTTTAAATATCTTTTAATATTATAAAAATTATACAATTGGCTTACTTGATAAATTAGATTTCCTTCTCATTTTATTGGTTGAAATTTTATTATTAATTATTATATATTTAGAAAATAATCCTAAACTTATAATAAACTTATTTAATTTTTTTTATCTAAATCATTTGATATTTAATAATAATACTGAATGTCCTTATTTTATCCAATCATAAAATTTAAAATTAAAATCTTATTTAAGAGATTTTAAACTCTTAACTATTTAGATTAATAAATGCTTAAGAAAATAATAATAATTTTGATAAACATAAAAGATAACTAATGATATTGGGACATGACGAATGAATTATTATTATTTAATAATGATAAATGGATTGTTAATATTTTAAAATATTAATGGATTATTATTTATTAATATTTTAGAAAGCATGCAATTCTAAGATTTTATGTGAAAAAAAAGATAAGTTAAAATTTTCAAAACTTATTTATCAAAAAAGAAATCAAAGATTTTTCATCCTTTAAGAATTTTAATATATTAAGAAATTAACAAAAAAAAAAATCTAATTGCTTTTTCAAATAGAAATTGAAAAAAAAAATTGAAAGGGAAATTTATTTGGGTAAAATACCCAAAAGGGAAAAAGATATTAACCTATGGTAATAATTTGTTTCCGCGTGGCATTTTCTTATTGGTGGATCAAACACTTAACAGTCAAACGCAAGTTTTTGGTTGTTCTGATGAGACGCGTTTTACACAAAATCACACTGATTGATTATCTATCCTTGGATTTGGATAAAATCTCTCAAAACAAACAAATCTAATTTTAAAATTAGCTTAATCTCTCTCTCTCTCTCTCTCTCTCTCTCTCTCTATTATATATATACCCTTTTGATAATTGAATCTCTGAAGTAACATTCGCTAATTAGCACACGAAAGGTACTTGAGAGTCATGGCGAAGAGCTCCTTCAAGTTGGAACATCCTCTGGGTTCTCTCTTAATCCTTCTCTCTGTATTCATACAATCATATATGTATTTTGTAATTGTTGATTGATGATATATTTCTTTTGATTTTAGGTGCTTTATGTGTTTGATTTTGGATTTTATGATTTGGGTTTTTTCGACCAATAATGATTTATTGATCAATATTTATTTCTTTTGATTTTGGGTATTTTCTTTGTTTGTTGGTGGATTTTTATGATCTGGGTTTTTGGTGGTTTTGACTTTTTTTTTTTCCTAATTGAAGAAGATGAACGATACCCTTAAGAGGAGCGTGTGAACTCGTTACCTTTTAATATGAAGATAAGAGGTTTTATGTGCTATTAATTCGACAGTAACTGGAGTTTCTGGAATTTTGTATGTTCGGGAACTTTGATAAGAGATGGAGAAGGGGATCTTGAGAAATTTGTGGAGTTTCTGTCAATCTGGTTGAGGGATTTTTATGAATTTTAGGAGTTTTAAGTATATTATTAAGTGTACTTGGAAGTTGACATTTGGGATCAGAATTTTTATTCAGGATTCAGGAACATGAATTGTGTTTGTTGAAGAAGTGAGGGGCTTATCATTTTGGTAAACATTAAAGTTAGATTTACCATAATTTATTGTCAACCTAACAAATTGCAATTTGGATTGATCTGGTCATTTTGAGATGTGGATAGTATGAGAGAGATGGGGCATATCTCTGCCATTATACAAGCGTGACGTGTCACATTTAATTTATAGACTCATGATGCAGTTTCATGATAATGTACATAAAAACAAGCCCGCTTTCATTAAGTTCATGATGCAGTTTTATGATAGACTAATTCATGAGAATGACATTGGATTTTGTTTTGTTTTCTACTTTTTAGTCTGTTCCATCATTGAAGTAAAACTCTTTTACTCAGAAACTGTATTTAGTGCACTTTTATGGAGAGTGCTGAATTATTCTATAATTATAATGTGTATATCTAATATCTTGCTGTAAATTACTTTAATTTTACATAAGCTTCTGCAACTTACTTTCTCTTTACTTATTTTTAATGCTAACCGTGTTTTGTTTCCCCTTGTATATGCCAGAAAGGAGGCAGGCAGAGTCAGCTCGAATTAGGGAGAAATATCCTGATAGAATACCAGTATGAAAATCATATCTTTTTTGTCAATAATTTAGTCTATTAGCTAGTTATTTATATGTTTTTGTTCAATTTTATTTTGTCATTTTTGTTTTGTGGTACAGGTTATTGTGGAGAGGGCTGAAAGAAGTGACATACCTGACATTGACAAAAAGAAGTTAGTGATATGTCCTTATCACTTTAGTGGAGTTGACATTTTCTAATGTGATGCTATTACAATGTGATCCTGTGATTTGCCTTTGGAGTTTTCTGTCCTCTGGTTGTTACATGAGTATGCAGGAGTTTGCTTGATGACATTGCAATGTCACTATAATTCATAAATTTCTTGGAAGTTAAGTTAGTGTTTGATCACTTGGAGCAATATCAAAAAATGATAAATTGAATTATAAAAGAGAGTTATAATTATTGTAGGAAAAACAAAAGCTAAAATTTTGAAAAATTGTGTGACAGTTTATAAATCACCATGGATCTAATAGAAAGGTGGGATTATCTATCTATTGGCGAGTGACAATGGTGAGTTGTCCTTCTATGTACCATGGTATGGTGCATTAGAACTTAGAAGTGTTGTATTATTAAAGTTGACATTGCTAAATTTCTGACAGTAAAGGTGGCTTCTGATTTTGGTATATTCAATTCATGTCTTTCTGCATATTTCTTTCTGAGATGTTTTGTCTTGCAGTTCTTAAATAAATATCTCTTATTTGTGGAATGAATATAAGCTGGATGAATTTATGGAAATCAAGAGCATTATAATTTTGATATCCTGGAACTGACTTTTCAAGTGTTGCAATTAGAATGCACTTTGATGTTGAATGAACTAGTCCAGTTGTGGAATAGGTTGCTAATGACTTGTTAAGTTATTATGCAACTTCATGTCAATGTGTACTAAGCTTCTCACTGAAAAGCATGAATAGTTTATGCATCTTGATTTGAGACGAGCATTCTGATGTCTTGCTAAAATTTCATGGCATAATCTTTTTGAATTTGGTTAAGAAAGTGGTCATCTTTTATAGAGAGTATGCTTGCAATTGTATATATATATATATATATATTTTTTGTTGGATTTTGATGCATTGTTATCTTCATACACGAGGCATTTAAGACAGTATTCTTGTTAGTTCTGACATAATGTGGATGTAGATATTTGGTTCCTGCTGATCTGACTGTTGGCCAGTTCGTTTATGTGGTTCGGAAGAGAATAAAGCTTAGTGCCGAGAAGGCTATATTCATCTTTGTCAAGAACATTTTGCCGCCCACTGGTGAGAAGGATATAATTATTGTTTTAGCAATCCTATTTATTTCTGTAATATAAATTTTCTTCATTCAATTGGTTGACCTTTCTATGGTTTATATTGTCACAGCGGCCATGATGTCTGCAATTTACGAGGAAAACAAAGATGAGGATGGTTTCCTGTACATGACCTATAGTGGGGAGAACACGTTTGGAGGGAAGCATTCTGAGTGCACTCAAAATGAAGTCATGTAACTAAGGAGTTTGATAAAGCAATAAACAAAATGTAAATTCTAGTCTTTATGTTCTATGGGCAACCCCCATATTGAAACTTGCTATGCTGCTTTGCTCCTTAAGATTTGGATATTTGATTGTTACCGAGTTTGATGCAGTAAATATTTGTGATTTCTTTATATGGTTTGGATTTGGTTCTAGTTCTAGATGTGTAAATCAAGTATGCAAATTAAATAAAAAATATATAATTAAAACTCTTGCAAATCCCTGACTAAACTCTTAAGAACCTTTTCTTTTCATTTTCTTTCTGTTAAATTTGCTAATTCAATCGTGTAACAGTACTTCAATATCATCAAAGATCCCAATCTAACCTTATGTTTAAGATTTTTTCAGTTAAGATTTTTGCTAAAATTGAATTAATTTTGGTTAATTAATGAATTCAATCGCTTCTCTTGATATAATCAAAATCAAATAATTTGATTTTGTTGAATTTCTAGATAGAGTTATCCAGTGATCATTTTCAATTTAAAAGAAAAAAGAAACGCTGCCGTTTTCAGAAGAAATATTAAAAATCTTCTAGTTTTACAAACAAATCAATTAATAAAAATATCCTTTAATTTTGCTATTGAATTTCTTGCTTTATTTAAATCTCTCGAACCACCATTTTCTATTCCTTACTCAAGTCAAAAAAGACAACCTTTTTAGCTGATTAGCACGAGAAAGAAACTTCAAAGCCCATGGCCAAGAGCTCCTTCAAGTTGGAACACCCTCTGGGTTATTTCTCTATCTTTCTCTTACTATTTATATGTTGTAAATTTCTGTGTATGACTGTTGATTGATCTATTTCTTTTGATTTTTAGGTCTCTTTTGTGTTTAATTTTAAATTTTATGATCTGGGTTTTGGTGTTTTTGACCAGGATTGCTTTAAAGATCAATAGTGCAAGAATTTTGGTTTTGTTACAGTTTCAATATCAATCGTGTATTGATCTGCTAGTTAAAGAAGATAGTACCAGAGTTGACCTTTTATTTAATTTGGGTCTCTTATTGCATGAAATGAGGATTTTGAAGTTTTTCTTGATATTCATATCTGGGGTGTGCTTGATCTCGTGATTGATGTGATTTTTTAGTTCAATTATGCCATTGGTGTATTTTTTAGTTTGATTGCCACTGAGTCTATCAAATTGTAGCTTGATCTCTAGCATAAAAGTTGATTTGTATGTTAATATGATGGAAGATGAGTATTTGAAGTGCATAATTTTTTTTCTTACTTTTTTTGTGGAATTTCATGTGAGAATATGTAAAGGAAAATATATTGTGCATTACTTCTGGGGATTATGTTAAATCTGGTGACTGGACTGACTGAAATTTTGGACTTTTGGTAATGATGGTGTGTTATAAGTTGGCCAAAAGATATAAGGGGGTTATATTGAGAATTTTTTAGTTTCAAAGGCTGTTATGAGTTCTTGGGGATTATATGTAGTTGCATTAGCATCTCAGCAGTTATGTGGGATTCATTGCTAAATTAGGGGTTATCTTCATTTCATTGAGGATTAGAAATATGATAATAAAAATTGGAGAGGCATGCATGTTATCCCTAACCTTAATTACCAGTCATCAAATTGTGATTTGTAGTTTATTTCGAATGTGCAATATTGGCAATCAGAAATTCATACTTCAATTTCTAACCAAACATCTGAGAAATATATAGTGATATGCCACTTCCATTTATACAAAATCTTAATTATAATTTTGAATTGTAGACTATTAAACAATCAGTTAAACAAAGATTAGTACTGGAAATAGCAATTTTCTTGGTTTTTCATGTTTTTCTAAGAAACCATGGCATTATGGTGCCTTTTATTGCATTTCATAATTGATATAATTTTGTAAATTTTGACACTAAAAGAAGCCTACTTCCACTGTATTATGTTCCATACTAACCTGCCATTTGTTTTCCGGTTATGTTTGTGTTCCACTTACCAGTTAACATAACAATTCTTATAACAAGTAACCCTTGTTTAAGATTTGACAACCATATATATGAATGAGTTGGAACATTGAGTGTAAACTATACTACTGTCTCTGTTATTTATTTATTTATTTGTTAATGTGGGCAGTAATTACATTTTGCATTAAAATTCTACTCCATTATTGAAGTAAGCCTTTACTCACTCGTGTATGTTATTTAGCACCCGTTTTATTCAACTTTTCTGTTTAAGAGAAGCAATGCAATTTTTTTACACAATACTGCTTTAATCATAATTACCAGTTTCTCCCTTCTTACTTATATATTTATAGCTAACTATGCTCTTTTGTTTCCTCTTAAATATATGTTAGAAAGGAGGCAGGCAGAATCTGCCCGCATTAGGGAGAAATATCCTGATAGAATACCAGTAAGTCATATTTTATTCACCAATAATGTAATCTGAATATATCACTTGTAATTTTTTTGTTCACCTGCCACTTTTTTAATGTTACATAGGTTATTGTGGAGAGGGCTGAAAGAAGTGACATACCTGACATTGACAAAAAGAAGTTAATAATCTCTTTTTTTTATTTTTTTTCTCTTCTAATATATCTGTTATCAGTCAAAATATTATTTAATCATTACATGGTCTTTTGCTGTTGGGAACTTGGTTTCTTCTCATGCATTACAGTTAAGCTTCTTAATAGCCTTTGTTTGTGTTTTCTTATGTGTTGTTTTAACTATTTACATGTGTTATGGTACATCTTGGGGTTTGCGTGAAGACTTGCAATTTCACCATTAAATAGGTTGATTGTAAGAGAAGCTAGTTAAACTCATGCATTGAATATGTGGAAGAATGTTAGTTAACTTTCTATCGATTGCCCAAGGTACAGTGCTTTAGCATTGGAATGTAGAAAGGTACGGACATTGCTAAATTGAGTAATGATTTTAGAGAAATTTTCCTTCATAGTTTCCAGGCTGCGTTCCCATTTTGATTTCTTCATCAATATCTTTCTGTTTGTCTTTCACGAGGAGAAACTTTCTCCCTTAAGAGTTCATCAAATTACAGTCCTTTTTTTTCTGAATGATCACTCTGATGTCTTCCCAGTGCTTCATGGTACATGACATTGTCTTTTTTGAATATGGCAATCACAATGGTTGTCTTCAGAGGTAGGCTAAAGTAGTTTTTATGGGATTTTGATGATTTTCTTACCCCATGAATGTCTAAACTTTTGCGGGTGTGTGGATGTGCACTTAAAGGAAAGCTGTCAAGGAAGGTGCCAATAATTTTCTAAGAGTTGCCTGCTTACAGGACTGAAGCTGAAATATTTCCTTCCAATAGAAATTCAGATAATTATTGTTTGCATCTTAAACCATATTTTATGGCATTTAGCGAATTTATGATTGTATCATTTTGGATGCAGGTACCTGGTTCCAGCTGATTTGACTGTGGGCCAGTTTGTTTATGTGGTTCGGAAGAGAATAAAGCTCAGTGCTGAGAAGGCCATATTCATCTTTGTCAAGAATGTTTTGCCGCCAACTGGTGAGTAGATAAACTGATTTATTGTTTCATTTATACTATTTACTTTTGTAATAATATTATTATCATCTATTCAGTTAATTAACTTATTTATGGTTTCCATGACCACAGCTGCCATGATGTCTGCAGTTTATGAGGAAAACAAAGATGAGGATGGCTTCCTATATATGACCTATAGCGGCGAGAACACATTTGGAGAATCAATGAAGGTGCAGTCAAGCTGAGATCATGGCTCTTAAAGTTTAAAGTAACAATAATAGATGTAAATTCTTGGTTTTCTTTTTCTTCCCATGAGACAAACAATGTTTAAACTCTATGAAACTGCTCCTTAAATATACGACTTTTATTTAATTTGATGCCTGCAAGTATGTATTGGGTATCTTCTTATATGAATCTTGATGAGCGAATTAAGTTAAATGTTTGATTTTACTAGCAAATGTGATGTTTCATGAGTACCATATACTTTTCAGTAACAGGTGTTTCACGCACACAAAACACATTCATAGATTGGATCAGACTTGCCAACAATTGTTCTTGTTTCCGTTTCCCAACTATTTTGACTGCAATCACGTTCTCTGGAGTGAGCCAAAACAATAACTTCACTGCAGTGTATATCAGTTTCATTGCTAAGTTAATATTATATTTTTCATTATTATTTTTGGTTAATTTGGGTTCGAACTAGAAATTTCATAGTTTTAGAAATAATATACTCGTTCAGTTTTTGTAATTACTAACTAATATGAAATTCTTGTCTTTCATTCTCCAAATATGGTAGAGATTATAATTAAATAAATACAAGTAAATAATGAATAAGCTATTCCAATTATGAAGGTTTGAGTTGCATAAGTTCTCTGTTGAGCTTTCTTAAGCTATTGGACGTACTACTAGAAATGTCTGGCATTTCTTTCTATAATTCTACTGCTAATCTTATTCAGATAACTTGAACCTGTTAAGATTATCAGTATAACACGAGCGAAATGAAAGATTTCTCTTGATAATAAAAGATAGATACATCAGCATTATGTTTGATAATACTTAAAAAGCTTGATATAGTTAGATATGATTAAAGCATTATGTATGATATAATTAGATATAATCAAGTTTAAAGTTTAATAGAAGAGCAATAGCAGATGCTTAAAAAAGCATCATTGCTAAAACAAACCCCATTCAAGTTCAATACAATAGAAATAAATAAATTAAAAAGACAAAGTACACCATTAACTCAAAAGCCTTCTCTTTATTTCTTCTCTCAAAGAGGCAATTATCTAAGCCGCTCTTATTAGCAAATCCCTGGCAAGTTATCCCAAGAACAAGAACCGAAGGTCCTGCCATGGTCTGTTGGGGGAAATAATGAATCTATTTGCTGCATATCAAACCCAATATTATCGTCTGTCATACCTGAAGATTGCCCATTGGATATATCTGCGCTATCACTATACAACTCAGCCTGTATGTTCAAAATCTTGGTTAAGTCTTCAGGCATGGTGTTGAGTTGGTCTGCAACTTCAACTTTCGGCTCCATTCCTGATTGAAGCAGAGCAAGTGCAGGAACTTTGTATCATTCATAGTACTAATAACATATTTATATATAAAAAAAATCAAACAACAAAGAAGCACCAAAAATAGCTAAAATTTAACCTGGAGATAAAGCAAGAGAATTGGATTGATCCCAATGTGAGCCAAATCCTTCAGAAATGAGCAGCTCAGGCCTCTGTTCCTGCAAAATACAACCACTTTGCTCTATGGATGTCTGTCCACATTCTGTCAATACCTTAGCCTCTTGCAAAAGATCTTCCAATGCAAACCCAAGTTTGCCATTAAACCTATCTTTAAAAGAATTACCAATTTTCTTCTTAATTGCTCTTCTACAAAATTTACCACCAGTAGGAATAATACCAATCCCCAAATTCCTATTTTGGTTAGTTGTTGATAATAATTGATTTGAAGGGAGCTCTGCTTGAGTTACAGCAGCCAAAAGTGAACGCATTTCTTGATTTTCTTTCTGTAACTCATTATGGAAGTCACTGCTGCTATTACCACTGTTTAAGAAGCTAGTAAAGCAGAAAGGGACTTGGTGACCTAGAGGAGTGTTGGATGCAGAAACAGGGGGAAATGGTGATAAAGGCAATGAGAAGTGAGAATTTGGGCTAATACTGGATGTAGAAGTTGGGTTATTGTTATCAAGAGCGGCAATGTTAGGGGAGGAAGAGAAGCGTTTGAAACGCATAGGGGTTTGGAGGATAGGAGGAGTTCTGGAGATGGTGAAGTCAAACAGTGGCAGAGCAGTGTTAGAAGGAGAGGACAGAGGAGGAGGTGTAGAAGATGGAGTAGTGTGTGGATGGGCATGGGTAGGGGATGGTAATTGAGTTTGGAAAGAAAAAGTAGAGGTTGGGGTGGTTGGCGAGGAATGAGATGAATGGTGGTGGTGAGGGTGATGGGGGTAAGGTTGATTATTATTGTTTTGGTGACGGTGGTGGTGGTGGTGGTGGTGGTGGGGTTGAGAGAAGTCAAAAAGTGGGAGTGTTGGAAAACTAGTTGAAGTGGCAGGGGAGAGAGGAGGAGGGGTAGCAGAGGTGGGAGTGGTGTTGGCGGTGGTGTTTTGAGTTGGTAGATGATTTGTTTGGAAAGAGAAAGAGGAGATATAGGTTGTTGGTGAAATGGAAGTAGGTGGTGAATTAAGGTGGTGGGGATGGTGGTGGAAATGAGGACTTGGCGGTTGTTGGGGTTGGATATCAGGTGGATATAGTGGAAGGCCTTGGCGTTGATGTCTCTTGATTCTTGTATTCCAATAATTCTTGATTTCATTATCTGTTCGTCCAGGAAGCTGTAGAAACAATATTATATAAATGTATACAAGTCTTGTTATTTAGCAGTTTTCCAACCTACAATAGTACTTAAAGGAAGAGTATTACTTCATTTAAAACACTTTTCCATAATCTTGATATAAAGCATTTGAGGGAAAATCTTACTAATATAAGTTTAAAGTTTTTCTTATAATTAACACTTAAAATCATTTAATTTTGAATAAAAATATTAAATAGTTTTTTTTTTTATAAAAATAAAAATATGAAATAGTTAACAATTTGAAACTTTCTAAATTAAATAGATTGTTTTTGAAAAATAGAAACTATTGAATTACAATAACAAAAAAAAAAACAAGAAATTATTTTGAAAAAAAAAATAGATACCAGAGTAGCCATGCGAGCCCATTTGTTGCCAAATTTAGCATGTAACTCAACAATAAGCCTTTCCTCTTCAGGTGAAAAGGCACCTTTTTTGAGATTAGGCCGAAGGTGGTTAGCCCACCGAAGTCTACAACTTTTGCCACAACGAGATAATCCAGAATGTCTTTGCACCGCATTCCAATTTCCTTCACCATGTTTCCTCACATAATCCACCAGTATAGCATCCTCCTCTGCCGTCCACGGCCCTTTCTTTAAAAGGGTCTCACCGTTAACATCACCATCACCACCATTACCATTACCACTACCACTAGCATGTTTACCTTCACCATTATGAATAGGAACGTGCATCATCTCCATCATTACTTCTGATCCAGAAGACCCACCACCAACTTCGCTACCGGAGGCGTTGCTGGTGGGTATCATCTTCCTCCCAAAAGAAAATTTCACATATAAAAGAAAATTCCTCCCCCACCCCCCTCTCTCTCTCTCTCTTTCTTATAATATATATGTATATATATATCTAGAAAGTTACTCTCTAATTAAAATAAAAACAAGGTTTGTAGTTATTTATTTATTCTTGTTATTATATATTTGTATGTTTGTTAAGACCCAAAGGATCAAAAATCAATTTTTCTTATAAAATAAAAAGATGGTGTTTCTTTCTTGTTTTGATGAGAATTTGAGTCCTCTCCTGTGTCTTGGCAACACAATGCCATTACTTGTTTTATTTTTTCTTTCTTCGTTTGTGGGATTTTCTTGAATGTTGCAATATTTTTCTAGAGAAAATGGCTTTGATATGGGATTGTATTTTTAACACGAGAGAGAGAGAGAGAGAGAGAGAGAGGACTTTAGGTGCTTATGGGGAGATAGGAAAAATAATTTTGGATGGGGTTTGGTTTGGTGGGGTATTGGGGGAAATGAGGACCCACAAAAGGGTTAAGAGTTAAAGAGATGAAGCTTTTTTGTAGAGAAGAAAATAGGAAGAGATAGAAGATAGATTTCCGAGTACTTCTCATTATTTCAATGGTGGACCCTATTAGGCGCTTTATTTTCTCCTTTTTTTTTATTTACACTTTTTATCTCTTAAATTAACTCTTTTATTAAGATTATTTTTTTATTAATTAAAAATTGAATTGAGTTTTATCATTGACAAATTTACAATTTTAACAATTATTGGTAGTAAAAAGGAGATTTTAAATGCTAAAAATAAAAGGTAGATTTTGAAGGACTAAAATATGAATTCAAAAAAATCATGAATTAATGTATTAGTTTTTAATTTTTAGTTATTATATATCAAATCTTACAAAACATGATTAATGGGAGTGGACACATTTGCCCAATAAAATCACTTTTACAATTATTTTTTTTTCTTTTTTAAGAGTTATATGATTAGATTATTCTTATAAGAGTTTAATGTTATTAATTAATATTAAAATAAAAAAATATAAAATATTATATTTATATTTATTTTTATGAGTCGCACATCTAATTAAAATTATGTGATGACAAATTTGAATCCCAAACCTGTTAAACATAAACTCCTTATCATTATGGGCTTCTCCTTTATTTCTTTTTATATACTCTTATTTCATTTCACTTTTGTTTATTAAGAATTGAAACAACAAATTATATGATAACAATTTATTTTGCTTATTAAATTAATTTCTTATTAACAATTTTGTATTTTAAGGTAATTAAGTATTTTGTTTAATACTCCAAATCATGTTCATATTCTTCCTTTTTGTCTAAATTCTATCATTTACAACTATGATAAGATGAGATAAGATATTTAATGTTATGCTAAAATGGATTAAAAGACTCTGTCAAAATATGAATTATAATTTTGTTGATTTTACTAAATATTAAATGTTAATGTTTAGTTTATTATTATTGGAATGGGTAAACCATCTTCTATTTTTATTCAAGTCTCCATATTCTATTTTTATAAAAGTCTAAATACTGTTCAACTTTTGCTAAAATAGTACAAAATTTACTTTCCAATTCAAATGAAAATTACTTTATTGCGAGCTTATTATTATTTGGTTTTAATCACTTTATTATTATTTTGTTCATAAATTATTAAAGTATATTTGGGTAGGTATGAATTATTAACATATGCACATAAGTTAATAATCAAAACACTAATTAAGTTATACACACTTTGTTTGAATTTCTTATATAAGTAGAACCACTTATGGGATTATTGTTATATAGTTAGGTTTTAATTATATTGTATCACATAGATATAGATATCATAGATAGTGAAATTATATTTACAACTAGCATTCATAAAAATTTATAATCCATATAAGGGTGAGTCTAACTTAGATGATGGAATTAGTTTAAAGTTTTTTTTTATCAATGTTAAATCTCCTTTCCAATCCCAATACTAAATTGAATAGTAGAAGAGTTTGAGGGCACCATTATGGTTAGTTCCATTAACTATTGGCATATTATTTTCTCTTTTTTATTAATTAATATTAAAAAGCAATTCATGTGAAAAAAATATAATAATAATAAAAAAAAGCAATACCATCTAGAAACTATTTTTTTTTCTCTCTGTCATGATATAGTCAGTTAACCACTGAATGGAATATTCTTATTATTATTATGTGAATCAATTATTTTGTCAACATTGATCTTTTTTTTTTCCTTATATGAAGATTATCGATCATCCTTCAAATTTGAGTTGGATTCAAAAACATAGTTGTGATTTGTAATATTTTATATTTTATTTATTATTAATTAATTATATTACTTATTTATTTTTTATGAATAAAAATTATTTCTTTCAGTTCATCAAAAAGTTCAACGATAAAAATAAAAAATAAAAAAAATTCATATGTGTAAATGTCTAGTGCAATATTATAGCTAAATCAATTAATAAAAATAATAAAGTATATGAAATTAAAGAAATAATAGGATTTGAATTTCAATATCTCCGCAGTCCCCAATAGCTAAGCCTATTGAGCTCAATTATATGGTTATTGTGAATTTTATAGCCATAGTTGTATGAATCAGCTAATATGCTATAGAAAATACGGATGCTCTTAAGCATCTTAATTAGAAATTGATGAACAAATAGGGATCCTAATGGAATTATATTATAATAATTAAAAACTATAAAAAATGTTTTTCTAGAATGTTTCATTTTCCACATGACAATTCTTTAGGGAGTTTTCACGTGGAGAATCTTAAAACTAAATACATGGTGAATAAAGTAATTTGTGTTCGATTTTTCTAATAAGTATTTAAAAATTTTAAATTTAAATAATTTTAAATAAATAAATTTAAAAATAAAATAATTAATTTTTATATTAATTTATTTATATTTTTTAATATAATTATTTTTTAATTATATTTTATCTGAAATAACTGGATAATTTTTTAAAAAAATATATAAATTAGGCAAAGAAAAGAAGAAAAAAAAATAGAAAAACAAAACAATTGGGAAAAAAAAAACTAAAATTCCATGTCCACACTAGAGAGACCTCGTCCTCATATTTATAACATAATATTTATTATTTTCTATTAAAATGTGTGGTTTTTGGCTAAGACACCAAAACATCAAAATAATAAAATATAGTATAGATGGCTAATTAATAATTAATAAATATAGTCAATTCTAGCACTCCAACCTTGACCTTGTGCAATATATATTTATATATAAATAAATGTATGAATTATTAACTTTTATGAACAAATAGAATTATAGTTATTAGTTTTTGGAGATGGCATTGCTCCCAAACTTCTGGAGCTGTTTCACAGAATCTGCTCCTTCCAAGAGATATGTATGTGAAGGGGATGTTTGTATTCTGAGAAATGATCAAAGAAAATTTGGCAAGAAAATAAAATCCAATAAGGCTAAAAATTGGATTTCTTCATTTTCTCCTCTGTCAATGAGAAGGGTACGTACAGATTTGTAGCTTTTGCTGTTAATGAATTATAAATTTATAATAGATATATAGACAGTAATGAGAGATGTATTTGCAATCCTTTTTTTTTTATTTTTTTTAAACAATTAATAGCCTTTTAGGCTAAGAAATTTGTTATTGCAATTGGGGTTTTCTGATTTTCTTTTCTAGGATCTCTATCACTTGTTATGAAGCTTAATTTTTAGGTGAATAATTGTCATTTTTATTGTAAAAGTTATATTTCATCATAAATAACAATAATAATTATTATTATTATTTCAAGTAATAAAATAAAATATACTCACTATCTCTAATTTAATTCATCCTTGGTTTGATTTAATAGTTTTACTATATATATATATATAGAATCCATTGCATAACAATTTTAAGAAATGTAATGTATTATGTTGCAAATTAAGGCAAACCAAAAGAATAATGATTTACAAATGAATAAATTGATAATAAAAAAAAATGAAAAACTGAGCTATTAAATTGTTATTTATTAGTGATTATAATTAAATAAAATTTAATGATTAACATAAAACTCAACTCAATTTTAACTTTAAATTTAATTGGAATTAAATATATAAATTTTTATTTTCGCTTTAAGTAATTCTCGATGTTATTTATGAATAATAATTTATAAACAAATCCGGTGCATTCAAATCAAAACTAAATTCAACTGAATCATAATCAATCCAATTCCTAGTTATAAAACAGTCGTGTAAAAAAGAATTAGGTGATATTAAGTTGTTATGGATGCGTGCATGTTCTGCTACGATTAAGAGGTTGAATTTAAGTTTGAATGTTGGAAGTCAAATTAACTTAAAGTTGGATTCAACTTTCTATTAACATTAACTTCTCCTTTTCAAACTTAATTAATTAATACTCGCTTATATAAACTAATTATGTATTACTAATTGATCATACAAGTAGGTCTCATAATTAAACAACTATAAATCATTATTATTAATATCTATACTTTTCATGAAATTGTAGAAAATTCCGGTGGCTTAATAAAACATTTTTTTTTAGTTGACTAATTAATGATAAATATATCAAGTGGCATTTCCTAGTATTTTTTAACCCAAAAAAAAATAATGATTTTTTTTTTAATTTACGAAGTGTTTTTATATCACAAAAAATATAAGATTAATTTTCATTTGCATCTCGTGGTCGACATTAATAAAAAAAAATTAATATGATGAGAATTTGAATATTAAACATTTCTTTATGAGTTATTTTTACTCAGAAATTTAATAAAATCTTACACAATTATGTTAAAAATAATAACGTGTTTAAGTGTGTTAGTTATTATCTTGTATAACTCCATCCAGTAATAAAATATTGACATTCCGATTTTAAATATTTTTATAAAATGTATTGACCATTTTAATATAATATAAATATATTTCTGTAAGATAGAGCTAGAAATTAGATTGAGGAGGCAATAATATCTTTTACTAATTTTATCATGAATTTTTTTATGGTATTATCATGAAGTTGTATATATATAAATGGAGAAAAATTTTTCATTTATAATAATATTAAAAAATTAATATGACTTGTAAATTTTTCATTTATAATAATATTAAAAAATTAATATGACTTGTACAAACAAAAAGTAAAGAAATATATTTTTAATAAATTATTATAGAAATATAGATATAAAGTTTCTGTGAGAGAGAAATGAGTAACTATAAAAGAAATAAACAAACAGAAAATAAACCATCATGCATATACAATTTAATTCAATTTAACAATATAAATATATATATATATATATATATATATATATATATATATATATATATATATATATATATATATATGTGTGATTTTTTTTATAAAATATATATATATTTTTTTTTAATTTGATGAACAGTGATTGGTTGGTTTTAAAAACCAACTAATCAGCTGTTCTGGTCGGTTTGATCGGGTGAAGAGAGAGAGAGAGAGAGAGAGAGGCAGAAATTTCAGATTGCGATTCCGGTAGTTTCAGGTGACGGTTTCCGGCGATCTTGGTATCAATGGAAAGTTTTCTTCATGAGCTTTCTTTTGATACCAACCATGGAGGAAATGATGGAGCGACGACGAAGAAATTAAAGGGGGAAGATTTCGGCCACCGAAATTTCTAGGTTCGATTCCTACGAACCATGGCGAGTGGCGGCGAATGGACGGCAGACCCGTGTTTCTGGTGGTGAGACGATCACGATGGTATAGGGTTTGACGTCTGGGACCACCGGCGGTGGCTCGGTTGTGGCGGCTCCGACAATGGCTCCGACGACCGTTTTCCAGCAACTTTGTTGGATCTTTTCGGTGTATTTTTCTACCCTAGTTGAGTAATTTTTATTTTTGGTATACCCCAAGTATATATTTAGTTGATTTTATATGTTTATTATTTGGTTTATTGATCCAAAAATTTTGAGAGAAATAATTATATATGATGATAATGGAATTTTTATAAATTAATAATATGGGTTATAAATTCATAATTTTATGAGATAAAAATTATTAAATTTAAAGAAATTATTTTGAAGAGGAAAAATGGATTTCTTTCAATGATTTATTAAATTTATGGCTAATGAATAATTTGAGGAAATATTTATGATAATAATATTTTAAAAGGATAAATTTTGATTTATTTATTTATTTAACAAATATATATAATTTCCAATTATTTTCTGATATGTGCCATAAATAAGGTAAATAATTATCTTTAATTATTTTGAGTTATTTGAAACTAGAATTATTGATATGGTTTTCTTGATTTACATATGTATGAAATTATGTTTAATTAATTAAATTAAATGATTTTTAATAGTTGAGGTAAATTATGAAATTCAATAAAAATTGTTTAATATGGTTTAATTATTATTTTATTTCTTAAATATCAAAATGAGTTTTCACGACAAGAATGAGTTGAAATTAAAATATTTTTAAGTATAAAATATTATTTTATATAAATGGTATTTGAATTAATTATATACACTATTTTAGTAAATATGTGATGTTAATATCAATTAAAAAGATATTGTTAATAAAATGTATTTTCTATAATTTTATTAAAATTTAAAAAGAAAGTAATAAATATTATTTTATGAATATCAATTATTTTTTTTTATGGTTAACTATTAATAAGTTATATTTAAGTAAATGCATGATTTATATTATATATTGTATATTAAATTTAGAAAGATTTTAATAAAAATGAATTTTTAGAAAGGAAGATTGTGATTATAGACATTTTAAATATTATTTTATATTTTTTGCTGGATAAATTGATTTAGTGGTGATGATGAGTTTGGAAACCCATAAGGGGTTATTTGAGTTATGTTGTTTGCTCTGTGAGCTATTTTGAAGTGTTTATTCATTTATTTTAGCATGTAATGTTCTAGTTTTAGGGGAGATTCTGTCGAAATTTCGACAAACTCTTAGGAGTCAATTAATAATTTATTAAGTTAATATGTATCTTTATATTCTAATGTTTTCTCTATGCTATTCGGTTTAAGTATTCAGGAGTTTCCTAGCCATCAGATTTTAGGCGCTTCGAACAGAGTTAGCTGGCTAATGGTCATCAAGTTGTGAGTTGATATATTTAATTTAACTATGCATACAAGTATTGATGAATACATTGATGGATGAATATATATATATAACTATCATTATTGCATTAGATTTAGTAGCATGATTTATATTTATATCATATTATATGATGTTGATGATAATGATGATGATGAATGATATTGTATGTGTATGTTTACGATGAAAAATAGGGTGATATGGAATCCACTACTAACACATAAACATCAATTATGTAATGTGACACAACATGATTTATGATGATGTTATTATAGGGATTGCCTAGTTCGAGTTAATCTCACCATGATCCCTGGACATGGATAAGACGGTATAGGAATGCCTGATTTAAGTTGATCTCACCGTGACCCCATAGTTGGAATTTAAGAGAGCCAATGGAGGGGTCGGCTTCCTATTTACAATAAACGAAAATATAAATGAGGTTGAATTCCACGGACATTTTCCATTATATATGTTATGTATGTTTATGGATGATTATGTGTAATGTGGCATTTCATATTGATTAAATAAATGACCTGCATGTTAAATTAATTTATATCAGCTCATTGAGTCGAACGCTCACCTCTATTTAAATATTTTTCCAGATTCCGGGTCAAGCTTAAAGAGATTTAAATTTTTAAGTTGAGTATTCTTGCCTCTTAATTCTCGGGCAGCAAAATTATTTAATTTATTATGTCATTATTTTATAATTACTGTATTAAAATCTTTAGAGTTCCGCATTATTATTTTCAATGTCAGGTTTATAATTATTCTGTTAAGCATAACTTAATTGATATTAAATTATGAGGATTATGTTAGTTATGTGGGCTTATAGTCTGTGTTTGTGACAGTTATAATTGTCATATTACAGTTTTTATGGTTTAGTGGTAAGTCAGACTTACTACAGGTTCTGAAAGTCTTATGCTTTCTCGTTCCCTAGTGCTGGTCACGTACCTAATTGTGGTCGGGTCGTGACAATAATAATAGTTAGTAAAGTATATGATTATATGTTCCTCATAAGATATTTTTTTTATTAATTGGTATTTTTTAGTATTAGAAATATAATATATATGCATAAAGGTTTATGAAAAAAAGAGAGAGGATACAACATAGTAATATAGTTAATGACAAAATTACATTTAAGTAGAAAAAATTAAGTAAAAAATAATGTGAATATTATTGTTAATCGGTCAAATTGTAATTAACAATTAAGTAGAAAATTATATATAAATATATAAAAGTTTATAAAAAATCAATATAATATAATAATATGGCAAAATTATAATTAAGTATAATTAGTGAGGATATTTTTGACACACTAAAGTGTTATACTTGGTATTTTTTATATAAATAATATTAAAATATTCCTCGCAAAATGATTTTTTTTTATTATTATTTGATTTTTTTAGTATTAGAAAGATAATATATATAGATAAGGGTTTATGAAAAAAAGATACAAAATAATATAACTAATGCAAAAATTGTATTTAAATGGAGAAAATTAAGTAAAAAAATAATATGAATATTAATATATTTTTTCAAACATTAATTTTATTATTAATATATTTTTTCAAATATTAATTTTATTAATAAAATTTAAATTTAACGTTCACTTTTAAAATAATTTCTCTATACTAAAACATAAATTTTATGCATATTATCATTAACTGGTAAAGTTGTAATTAACAATTAAGAAGAAACATATATAAATGTATAATAGTTTATGAAAAAGAATATTATATAATAAATAATTAATGGAAAATTTATAATTAAGTAAAATTAATGAGAATATTTTTGTCATATTAAGTGTCACACTTGGTTTTTTTATGCAAGCAATAGGTAATAGATATTAATAGAGGATTTAAAGTTAAAACAGTACGCCATGTACAATAGGCTTTTGAGGTAATTTAAAATATTTATAAATTAATAATTTATATTATATAATAATTTGCTCCGAATTTAATTTAGATCAATAAATTAAATTGATAATTTAAATAAATAAATAAGATAATATTTTTCTAAAAATTCATACATAATTATATGATTCCATTTATATTATAAATTTATAATTTATCAACATTATATATATAATAAACTATGATATTTTATTAAAGTAAGTTATTTTTTTAAAATTTAAATATAATTAAATCTCATTTCTAATTTTTTATTGCATTTAAAATTTTAAATTTGAACTCTCTAATTTTCATGTTTAATTTATTTAATTCATATTCAATTAATAATATTTTTTTTTTCAATTTATTTAACTCATTTTGAATTGATTATAAAATTGATAAAATATAATAATTTTTAATTGATTAAATATTATTTATTAAATTATAAATACTATTTTTAAATTAATAAATTATTAATTTATCGATTAATTAATATATTTTTTAATTAATATAATTTATTAGTCTCAATATTATTAATTTATAAAAATTTTACAATAATAAAATAAAAATTATACTAACAGTACAATATTATTTCCTGCAATTAATATAATTAACTTATTTTATTTTAATTTAGATTCTCTGTATTATCATATAAAAAAAAATTATTATCAAAATATTTTAAGAAATAAGTAATATGATAATATAAAACAAGAGATGTGATATATAATGAGACAAGTGATTTTAATTATTTTTCTAATTAATTTGTAATTAATTAACTATTTTTAATATACTTTACTTCCAAAAATGTATATAAAAAATTTCAAAATTCTAAAAAAAATAGATAATTACAATGCTAATCAAAACATTATTTTATTTTTTTAGTATTACATTACTTAATTTGATTTGATTGTGTAAAAAATATAATATCATTATATTCACAATTTCAAGTCCATTTTCTTTTTTCTTAAATAATAAATTTTTGCAAACTATTTTTTCTAATCAAAACTTTTTATGAAGAGAGATTATTTATATATCTTGCACATTAAGTAATTTCTTTTATTTTAACCCGCTTTGAACTTCAACGAGATTTTTAGTTAATAACTTAGTTTTTTTTTAAAGAATTTTTCTTTAAAGACTCTTTTATTATTTGTTTACAACAAAAATATTTTTTATAAATAATTTTACTCTTAATTATATGTAATTCTTTTATTTATATATATATATATTTGACTTAAACATATATAATTTAATTAATTCAAATAATATATATTATTTATTTTACTATACTAATTTTATGAAAATTATTAGATGCACTCGGTACACATAAAAATAGTGTACCATTTTTCACAGTCGGATGAAATTTATCTCTCATAAATTTAAATAGTAACCACTTAATTATGAGTATAAGTTATGCTTAAGATTTTTTTTTTTTTAATTTTAATAAAATTAATTAACTTAAATAAACACAATATAAAAAAATAAATATCTTATTTTAATAATTATAAAATAATTAATTATTTTAATTATTATATTACATAATAATTTCATTATTATTTTCAAACAAAGTAATGTAACAAAATGCATGTACATTATATTACATTCCCAATATCATATATATATATATATATATATATATATATATATATATATATATATTTCCTTGTATATGTCATTATATTGCGTTATATTAAATTTATGCTTGCTTAGTTAAAATAACATTAAAAGTATTGATTTTAAAAGACCATTGAGATCCACACTTTACACTGTTTTTAATTATATATTTTTATTAATTTGTATGCTTTTAAAATATTTTAACATATATAAATTAGTATTATTTTATTAAATTTAAATATTATTATTTGATGTTAATATAAATAAAAAAATAAATGAATCAACTAAAAAAATGATAAAAAGATATTATATGTTTAAATTTATATAAAATTTAATTAAAATCTTTAAAAATTTAATGAAATAATATTTATTTAAATTTAATTTTTAAAAAAATTATTCGAACTCAAGACAAAATTTTTCTAAGTAACTTTTAAGTTGAACTTACAAATATACATATATTATAAAAATGGAGTTATATTAGCATTACATTTAAGAGTGAGAACTTAAAAATAAGTTAAACGATTAATTTTTTTGCAATAAAATGTTAAAATTTATTCAAAATTTCGTATATTCATATTGCCTTATAACAATCATCATTTAATGCAGTTGAAATCTTTTATTTTTTTTTATATGTTATATTTATTTTATATTTCGATATTATTTTAATATAATTTTAATTTTATAATATAAATATTTAAAATTAATTACTTCTTAAAATAATTTTTTATTAAAATTCATTTCATACAATTCTTAAAAAAAATTAATACTAATATTTTCACTTAATAATTAATTAAAAATTATTAAAATTACATTCATAAATAAATGCGAAATATCCGATTACTTAAAATTAATTTAAAATTTCACGGGTAAAATTAATACAGAAAAAATAACAATCATCATTCTTAAAACTTATCGTACCACTTTTCTTTCTTCTCAAGCTGAGTTAAACAGAACCGAATCAAAATAATAGCATACACAAAGAGAAAAAGCATGACTTCTAGAGCTTCTTCTTCCTTATTAGGGTTTATAAAAATTAAAACCAGACTTATTCTCAGTCTCACAAAACCCTAGAATCAATCAATGCTAAAAAATTTTCAATTATCCAGTTATAGGGTTTGCTTCCTATTTATATTTATCTCCTTTTTGGCTCTGTAAGTTTGTTTGTCACTTAATTTTTTTCATTATCGATTATTGATTATAGCGTGTTTGTCCATTCAATTTGCATATATATTTGTTCCCATACCCCACGTTCTTACTGCCCAGCTAGTCGAAGAACATTGAAAAAGTGAAACTTTCGAGTTTCTGGTATTTTTGGCGTTTGAATGGTTATTTTCTTTGCAACCGAAGGTGGCATTGGAAATTATTTATTATATTTTGCTTCTAATTTTTTTTTTTTTAATTTTAATTTAATTGCTCTATTGATGATTGGGGTTGGGCGGGTTGGTGCATTTTGCTTCATTCATTGTTTTCATATTGTTAAAGATTCTTATTTGTGTTATTCAGATAGACTACTTGAGCTCTTCGTCTTCATTTGTTTCCACTGAGGTTTGATAGACGTGAAGTGAAGATTATACTGGTTGTGGAAAAATTTTGTGGGTACTAATCAAGTTGCGGAATTTGAAATGTTTAATCATGGTAGTTACAATCCTCAACCTGGACAAGGTCCTTATACACCCCGGCCACCTTATTATCTGCAGCATCTGCCAGCTCCGCCTCCTTTACATGGTCCTCTTCTGCCACCGTCTCAAATCCCTCCTCGACCTGGTCAGCCAGGTCTGCATATATATCAGCGTGGTCCTTTGGGAACACATCTTGCAGTTCGGCAACCTGGTGGATTGCCGAACCCTAGCCGGCCTTATTTGCATCCACCGCCAACTATTCATGGAAGTGCCCCATTGCCACGTATGTACACGACTGCACAACAAAACCCACAACATTCTTCTTATTTAGCTCCTGGACCCCCTCCTCCATCTAGTTCACATAATCTGGAAACGTTACAGGCTCCATTGCCTCCTAGAAATTTACTTCCTACACCTTCAAGTGGATATAACGTTCCAACCCATCAGCTGTCTCAGCAACCACCTGGGGCGCAGGGTCTACAGCAAATTCCACCACCCCCACCTCACTCTCCAGCTTCTAGTTTTTCAACTTCTGCTTTATCTGCGAGCATTTCAGAGGCAACTGTTGGAAACTCTCAACTGCCTTTCAGGGCTCCCCCACCACTACCTGCATATTCTTCTCCGCCACCCATTCCACCTTCTTCACCACCACCTGTCTCTTCTCCAGTGTTAAAGTCTATTCCTCTCCCTTCTGGTTCCAACTTGCCCTGTCACTCTGATCCCCATTCCAACACACTTTCTAGCTATAAATCAGGTGATCCAGGTCCTGTTACTGGAGTGAAACCTCTCAATCGTGGTGAGCACAGTACTCCTGTACCCAGTTCTCCTATGGATCATGGCAGTTGTTTTCTGCTGGGTGGAAGTGGCAGTAAGGTGGATTATCTTGGGGGAGATGGTTTACCACCAAAGAGAATTGTGACATGTGATGTTTCTCGTCCTCCGCCCAAGCCAGCAGAAGAAAAAATTGTTCAGAAGATTGAAGAATTATGCCAACACATTGCTAAAAGTGGTTCATCTTATGAAGATATGGCTCGCCTAAAGGAATCTGGGAATCCAGAGTTCAAATTTTTGTTTGGTGGCAAGCCAGGAAGTGAAGAGGCAATTGCACATGAGTATTTCTTATGGATGAAGAAGCAATGCCTTCTGATAAATAAATTGGATGGAAGTGAGCCTGCAGTTCCAGCTAAGCATATGATGGTTGCCAATTATCCCCATTCACCTGTCAATTCTGATATGGACATGGAGATGGAAGGTTAGTGGATGTGGATTATGTCATAATTGAAACTTTTTTAGGTCTTTTCTTTTCTGAAAGTGTCTGTTCATCCCTCCTCTCTTCCTCTTCTTTTGTCTAGAAGTATTTATCTCGTGGGAAACCTAATATGACATGTGGTGTTGTGATTCAGGATAATATAAAATGGGGAAGGTATTTATGCTTGATAGGTTTTTGTTTTGACTTTGGTGATCTTATGGTTCACATTCTAACCAATAAAAATTGCTCATTGTCTTGGAAATTTGCGGTTTATATATCAAAAAGTTTTAGTAGATAAAAAGGGTTGGTAAATTTTTCTCTATGTATGAGCCAGTATATTGTTGGAATTTTTGGAGTTCATCTCTCAGGATTAAACTACAATGGTTGTAAGCCATGCGTATCTGCTGCAAAGTGGAAAATCATCTAGTTTTACTTGTGTGTGCAAAAAATAGATGGAAAGTTAGGCATGTACTCACCCATCAGTTTCCTATCCTGCAAATCTGGTTCACTTTATGTGTATTGGGAGGAGCACATTTTTTCTTAATTGATTCATAATCTGTGATGCAGAGCAGGTGATATATGACTGTATGAGTGCATTAGGCAAATCCTAAAAAAAAAAAAGGAAAGCTTTTGGCTCTATGTTTCCTAGACAGTTTTTATTGGTTTTATGTAGAGCACACCAAGCATTGGTGGAGCTTATGATTTTTGAATATTCAACTGAGTTTTAGACAATTAAGATGCATCCTTATTCCTCTACATTGGCAATTATGATTCTGAACCTTACTCTTTAGATCATTCATTTCATTGTTCAGTTGAAGGTTAACTGTTAAAAGCGAGCAACCATACTACTGCTGTTTATTGTTGATTCTGATTGTCAAAGGACCATTACCACATGTTTTCCTTTTCAAATTTGAGAGTGGTGACCTCAATATTGTCGGAACCTTGACAATGTTTCTTTGACTGCTGTTAAGACTGACCCTTGTACTTTTTTATTTGAAAGCTTGAGGATTTACCATTTCATTTACATTAGACAATCTATAATTTGGATTTTTTTATTGTGCTTATTTATGCAAACTGATGCAGAATGGGTCCTAGCGTAGATATAGAATACTAATGGCTGATAACCTTGACAAGTCCTGTGGGTGAGGCTAGGAAACAGGTGCACCAATAAGTCACATAAAGAGATGCTAAGATAGTCCAATGCCCCAAAGTTGGCTGTAACTGTAAATCAACTGTTCTGATTTTTGTTTCCTTTCCCACCAGAATAGTAACTCATGTTACCTGCCATATTTGGTGAATGATATGGATGGATCATTTTATTGTCATAGTCCTTACTCGACCATACATATGATTTGCTTGATAGCAGAATTATCTTTGATTGTGTCATTTCCAATCCTATCAGTGTTCATTAACGTCCAATTCAAGCAGAGGTTCATTTTGTTTGCAAAAAATCCTTCTCTGGGTGCTGATTATGTTTTTGCCCCTTAGCTAATGTGCTTCAAACTATGTCCCCCCCTCAATTCTCAAGACATTGTATTTTGAAGTGTTAAATATTCCCGTAGTTTGTGTTTGGATGAGGGGACTTGAAATGAAGGGTTTACATTTGATGCTTCGGTGTAAATTGCCATGAATGAACTTTATAATGCATGGGTTTTCTTTGGTTTATGTAGATTTATGAATGGAGATTGAATTAAAAAATGTTAATTAAAACTGTGGCAATGAATTTTAAATATCTACAAAAAAGGTGAATTTCAAATGCTATCTTTAAAAATTTAAGAGTTTTCCGCCTCCCCTTGTTCGCAAACCTTTATTTACACAATTTAAACTAACAACTCAGTTTTCAAATTTTAGATTTAAAATTCACTAGGGTTATTATGTAACATACATAATAAAGCCTTTGGCTGTCCTGAGTCAATGTGGCACTACTTGGCCATTCCCTATTTTATTGTATTACTTCCCTGAATTGATTAGTTGTGTCTCAGTTAGTAGAAGAAAAGAGTTGCATGCATAATGATAAACAACACAATTGATACAATTTGGGCTACTATGCTTTGCATTTAAATTAATAAGTTTAATGCATTGCAGTTGCATTTCTGAAGTTATTGATTCTTAATTTGTTGTTTGATTTCTTTTCTGCTTTGGTGCTTTCAGATGATATCACAACGTCTGATAATGGCCAGTCAGCAAATCAGCCTATTGAAGGTCCAACTCAAGCTGCTGATCCTATAAGCAGTGAATTTGATACAATCAAGCAGTTATATATTCTCTCAACTTTAGCAGGATCTGAAGCAGCTACAATGGTCTTATCTGATAAAGTTTTATTATCTGGTTCCTCAGGACTGGGTGAACAAGGTAAATTTTTACCCCCTTGCACTGGCTTTTCCATTGTGAATATGCATTATCTATCCTTTTTTCCTCTTCTCTATGGAAACTTTTCATTTGTAATTGTTTAATGACAGAATTATATGTTATGGAGCTATTAATTTGTTTATTAATAAAAATTTATGCTTTATGATTTTCATGAATATTTCAAGTTCGTGTTAATATTTAGTAGTTAATAGTTACTAGCCAGTGACTTGAAAATGTTTCTTTTAGTTTCTTTTGTAGGTTATTTATTTATTTATATTAAAATTACTAGAAATAACTTTATATCTATTGTTTATTGAATGAGTTAGTTTTGGATTTAATTCGACAGGATCAAAACGCATGTCCAGTCCTGATGAATTGACACTTGGGAATTCGGTTTTCAGAGCTCAAAACCCTGTCATCAATTCAGCTGGAGCTACTGAATCTCTATTTTCTGGTGATACAGTGAATAATTCAACGCCCTTGGATAATGATAAAAGTTCATCTGATGCTGCAGCAGCAACTGGTGAACCCTTAAATTCTGACAAGTATTCTGGTCAAGTGATGAAAGGCGGTAGTCCATTCAGACTGCTACAAGACTATGATTCTAATGGCAGCTCTGAAATCGGTGAGGATCCATGTCCAAGAGATGCTAATCATGAAACAGTTTCAACACTACTAGCAGTTGGCACCGGAAATTTGCAAAGAGATGCTGGACTTAGTTTGAAGATGGATACGGATACTGGTTCCAAGAGTCCCTATGAGAGTAAAAGGGGATTTGGGTGGCTTTCTGAATCTGGCATGTCATATAGAGCTCCAGAATTTTCCTCAGATTCTCTAAGAGAAGTTAAGGAGGCTATCCCAACTTCTATTTCAAGTGGGTTGACCAATGAACTTATTGATGCTAAGCATGAAAAGCAATCATCTATTGACCACACTGCTTCTCCCCAGGCTCTACCAAAAGAAGATGCCTTGGAAGGTTCAGGGGCAAAAGTAGCTTTTAGTGGTAAATATGAGAAGGAAAATGAAAATAAAAGTACAAATTTTACTTCAAATGTGCAGAAAATAGATAAGTTTGGAAGATTGGTCAAAGAAGGTGCTAGTGACAGTGATTCTGATGATTCACACCATGCTCGAAGGCGTAATAAAAGAGAGAGAAGCCAGAGCAGGAGCTGGAGCCGATCGCCTATAGATAGGAGGAGGAGGAGGAGGGGAAGGAGGAGTCCTTGGAGGAGGAGAGAAAAGAGAAGTAGATCTCGCAGGTAAGCATACAATATTTATGTATTTCTTTTTGTCCTATTTTTACTGCTTTAGAAATTGTATGCTACTTAGTATTTAAAGTACTGGTCGATTGTCTTTTTGTTTATGGTGTTATTTTCATCATCTGTGGAAGAAGCTGATTTTTTTGGTATTTGTTTTAGCTGGTCTCCCAGAAATCGGAGAAGTAGGAGCAGGTCTCCCTCTTTTAGGCATGCTGGTGAATTTAGCAGTAGCAATAGGAGACGAGAAAAAGTTCAGATGCCAGAATGTTTTGACTTTCTCCGAGGAAGGTGCTACCGTGGAGCATCTTGTCGCTATATGCACCATGATTCTGAGACAAATGATGCATCAAGGCATCATAGGAGCAAGCAACAATATGAGCAACTTCATCCCAGTTCAAAGAATTGCAATACTTTTGAAGATAACAAAAAACTCTCGTTAAAGGTATCATATCATGAGCAGGAAGTTGAGAATGGGGAAATGAAACACAATTATGATATGTCTGCTGGCAGCAGCCGTGCTACAAAAGATGACACCTTTGTTAATAACAGAGAAGATTCTGTCTGTGATGCGTTAGTTGATTCAGAAATAATCAAAGATGACATTTTTAGAGGGGTTGCCGCTAAACTTCCAGAAACTAAAGTAGTTAAAGAAAGGTCTGAAGATGTCAATGCTTTCATAGATGAATCTGACCAGCCAACAGTTGATAGTTTTCCCTCTAAACCTGCAACTGATGCTAACTTCCTGAAATCACATCGTGAAGCTTCTCGGAGTGTACTTCCTTCTCTGAAGGATTCTGTGATTCAGCAATCTCTGTCTGTTCTGCCAGATCCCGTGCTTGAAGATGCTGATCACTCTTCCCAACAAACTGATGATTCTTCTATATCTGATTCATCACCAGATAAAACAACTAGAACTTCTCCAAAGAAGCTTCATGCTAGTGAAACTCTTCCAAATTCAGCAGATTCTCTACATAATTTCTCCCGGATACCCCCTTTTCCTCCCTCTGCTCCAATCACAGAAGGTGATACTGGTCCATGTATGGCAAAGCTATCAAGGGGTTACGACTTGATGCCACAGACTGCAGAATATCAATCTCAATCTGCTGCATTGGAAAGTTTTCCTTCTTATATGTTGCCCAATCGAATTTCTCTTTTTTCTGTACCACTGAATTCCTCTTCTGTCTCCTTGCCACTGCTGCCCCCCTTATTGCCTCCTCCCGGTCCGACAGTAAATGCAGAAACTGCACAACCAGGTGTTACACTGCAATTTCAGCAGAGTTGCTTGCCTCCAAGGAGTGACTTTGGCTCTCAGATGTTCTCAAGAACCTTCTCAACTGCATCATCCTGTAATTCTCAGGTTGGTGAGTTCAAGCATCAAGGCTACCCTCCAGCGCTGGAGCCTCATCAGCCTCTCTCACATGTGGAAGATTTTAGGTTGAAGCCTCTACCTGGATGCAACCCATCCAGTCAACAATTTGGAGGTACCAGTTTTGTTGGAGAAGATCGTTTAAAACAGCTTCCATTGCATGCTTTAAGTGCTTCAGACTCCTTCACTTGGAGCAACAATAACTCTCAACCTATATCCTTTTCAAAGGAAGTACCTGCAACCAAAATTCAATCTTTTTCTGGTGACAATTTACATCCAGGGGGGATTGTGAAGTCTTCTTCTCAGATTCATCCATATTTGCCGCAGCCACGCCCGCCCTATGGTTTCCATCATTCTGTACCTGATAGTGTCTATAGTCTGCCAGATAAAATTAGTTCTTCATCTGGATATCCACCTGATCTTCAAGACAAAAATCAGTCGTCAAATCTGCCTGATTTTGGAGTATCTAGAAATTCAACTCACTTTAATCCTTATGCATCTACTTTTGAGAAGCCACTCAGCTCCAGATTTAGTTCTGATGTCTTCAGACAAGAGAAAGACACAACATATGCTAGCAAGCATGATCATCCATTAAGTTTGGGCCATGCTTCAGTTGTTGGGCAGGGTGTTGGATCAGCTGCCAGGGGTGATCAGTACGATCCCCTCTTTGACAGCATTGAGCCATCTTCAAACTCATATAGGAAATCAGATCATTTTCAAAAGTGGGAACCCTCTGGTGACTCTGACATCATGTTGAAGCTTAAGGGCTCAAACCAACCATTGGATGTGGAAGAGAACAACAAGAAGAAAGAGATTGTTGGCATTGCACTTGCTACATCTCTTGATAATGAGGAATTTGGTGAAACAGCAGATGAAGAAATTGGCGATGTTGAAAATGGAAGCCAGAGTAATCTTAATGATTTAGCAAACACAAATATGGGTGAAATGGAGATTGCCCGGATCAAGTCCCCACGGAATAGCAAGGAGTCCAGATCAATTAAGCTTTTCAAGGCTTGTCTTGCAGATTTTGTAAAGGAAGTTTTAAAGCCATCATGGCGACAGGGTAACATGAGTAAGGAAACATTTAAGACTGTTGTCAAGAAGACTGTTGATAAGGTGTCAGGAGCAATGAAGAGTCACCAGATACCCAAGTCTAAGGCAAAGATAAATCAATACATTGACTCATCACAGAGGAAATTAACGAAACTTGTGATGGTAAGTCCTCATTTTAGAAGTTTGTTTTCAGATGTGCATGCAAACCTAATCTAGGAAAGCTCTTCTTTTCTTAGATAGACTTGATGGACAAATGAATGACAACCAAGCTTTTGCTTAATAAGTCTTTAAAAAGAAGAAAAAAAATTGTGTGAATGTTTTCACAATAAATTTAATGGACAGATGAACCATTGCAACAACAGATAATTGGACCTAATTGGTACATGTTCCCTAGTGATATGACTTATCATCAGGACCTATTGGATGATAGGGATGCCAAATTTTTTAGGATTTCCTTATAAGTCTACTTGATGTTGTCAGTGACTTGCCACCAGAAAAATGCAATATTGATTTTGGATCTTTGCATGCTAAAACTTCATGTAAACAGTTTGTAGTGAGCATAACATGCATCAGTTCCATATATTTCCAAAACAACTCAATAAGCACCTTTGTAGGGGCACCCTATTGTTGCATTCATCCTTTCCAATCCTACAAAGGAAAGAAATTAGAAATGGTGTATTATACAAGAATTAGTTCTGTCTTAGTAATGGTTATGAGTGGGACTTTGGATTTGGCCTGTTTAGATATAATAATTTTTTAGTTTCCACAGTAAATTATACTTGATTCATCAATAGAATGTAGGTATTGCGGTTGTTTTATGAGGTCTCTTCATCTATTGATCTGCTAGTGGGTGCATTTTATGACAAGATTAAGTTCAAAGTGGCTGCACCAATGCCTTTTCCACTAAAGAATGGCTCAAACTGAAAAGGCACATAGTTATGGGAGTTTGTATTAAATGCATGGAAACACTGTTAGTTACAGTAATCTGAAACTTTACCCTCTCGACTCAACACAACTTAGTCTTAATCTCAAAATTAATTGGAGTTGGCTATATGGATTCTTTGTTTCCACCCTAAATCTTTACCCTCTGTACATAAAATAAGTCAAGATTTTGTTCAGACTATTGGTTAGTACTTTCAGAAAATGAATATATTGTAATGGATAGATCTTAGTACACCTGAAAGTAAATATTGATTTTTTTTTTTCAGGTGAAAGAAGTAGAATGTTGTTTTGTTTTTTCTTGAAAGGCTTGATTTATATAAAATTGTGATCAATGTGTTCATTTAATTATTTTGTAGGGTTATGTGGATAAGTATGCCAAAGGGTAAAAGTCAATATTACCTATGGTTTTATTTGATGATTTTGACATGGATGAACTTCCCCATCTTTGGGACTTCTGTGCTATTGGAGCTGTAGAACTTGGTTGCTTTGATTACAAACTGCAGAGATGTTAGGACTGATGGACAATTTTCAGTTTGCCTTAGTAGATTGCTGGTGTTTGATGAAGCTTGTATCTGCTAGCAAAGAATATATAAAACTCCATGACAAGATGAATTTAATGATGGATCGATTCTCAACCTCAGGAAGATTCTGAGGAAGCTCCAAAATATGTATGTGATGTGCTTCCTTAAATATATATGTTGTGCCTTTTATTTCCTCTATAGCTATTCTGTTCTGTAGTAATCTCTTTGTAAATTGCCTGATGTTTTATGGTGATGACAGAGTCACAGAGCAGATTTTTGATTCATTAACTAATATAATCACTTTTAGGAAACCTGATGAAAAATTGGGAAGCTGACATATTGAAAAATTAAATTGAGAAACCAAGAGAAAACTATACACTTTTGCTATGATTTAGGCTTGGTATTTTTTTTTTTACCTGTACCTACCTACTAATTGCTATACATGTTTATAGTTTTCAAGGACGTATTATGGGATGTTAGTAATCAAATTTGGATACCGATGATCCATTTTTTGATTTGAATTTGAGTATTATTATAAATAAAATTAATAAATTATATATTATAGAAATATCCCCATTCATGGTGTTGACTTGAGGCAAGAATATTTAATTATCATTAATTTGGAATTGGGATATTCAGAGTTAGTTGATTGCACACTTTTTCTCTAAATTGGTTTTATACCTTGATCATTTTTAATTTGAATTTTTTTATCACTTTTTAGTTTTCACTTTTCACCACTTAATTAGTTATAGGTATTTACTTTTCTTCTTTTCTTTTACAAAACATTTCACTTAGAGTTGGCGTAAAAATTTCTACTTATATGCACACTATTGTTCTTCCTTCTTTTGACTAATTATATATCATGTCCTTTACTCTTGTATCTTTTAATAAATAAATATGTACTTTTATAGCTATCAAAAATTCTTTTCTTGATTCCAGAGTTACCATATGGTCTGTGTGACATTAATTCTGCAATATTGCATCTGTTTGTATATTTCTTATACGCACAAGGGAATCACTCTAATATTTTGGCATGCATTTAAAAGCAAAAATGCATGTTGGAAGGAATATGTTAAAACATATTCTAATTGCTCTTTTAATTTCTCTTGCTTCCTTTTTCTCTCAGTATCTATCAATGTAAAATAAACTTCTGCTTTTCCCTGATCACTCTTTTTTTTTGCCCCTTCTTGACTTTCTTTCCCAAAGAGATGCAAGAACTAACCAATACAAGTTGCTTTCAGTATGAAGGTTAAGTTTCTACTCCTTGAAACTGCACATCAAACATACAACTGTATTTTCCCCGGTTGTATTTCATTTTGTTTCAAATCAAGGTGCAAGACTTTTGACCTTAAATTTTTCTCAACATTTCATGAAATAGAAGTGTTTTAGCATTCATTTGTCTGTGTATTACTTCTTTTTAATGGTTGAGTCAGACGTCAATTTTAGTGGTTGAAGAATTTGGTTTTGTGATAATATTATTTTACACAAATCAATAAGCATCATGTTTTAATGCGAGTTCTTAACCGGTGCTGAGTTGCCTGCTAGTTCAAAGATTTCGAGTGATCTCTTAAATGTTTGTTCAAGTGAACCTCGGTGGGAGCTCTCTGCTATACCATTGCAGTGTGGAAGACAGGAGGGTGAATGGAAGATCAGATCAGGTGGCAGAAAGTCAGGAATGGATGGATGGTTTTTGATTGTCAATGCGAATGCGATAGCAAGAATGGTGCTGGTTGGTGCATCTGAATATTTGTATTAATACCTGGGTATATTTTATTCTGAAAATGATAGTACTAGTAAAATATTCTCATTCTTATATCTGAAATTCTGTGTTATCTGATATACTACTCTTCTTTCTTGAAAATTGCAGTGATATTGTTCATGGACTATTTCTAGCCGTGAAGTTTTTTTTTTTTTTTTCCATTCCCTAGTCTCCTAATAGATTCATGAATCGTATTATTTATCAAATATTACTATTTTGGAACTATTAACGTAGCCAAGTCTTGGGAAGGAAATTTAATATAAATGAGATTTGAACTCTCAAGTTTAGCTATGCCTCTTTTGAATGGAAAAGCTTGATTTAGTTTTGATGCCTGTTTTGAATGGAAAGGCTTGATCATTTAATTTTGATTCTCAAATGTAAATTTCATTAAGACTAGTATTAAATCAAAGATTAGAGTTGTCACGTTTTGATATAATTTAATGATAAGTATAAATTTTATTAATAATAGATTTATAATTGATTTTTTTCTCTCTAATATTTAAAAAAAAAAAAAGAAGAAGATTGGAGTTGTTGCACTTACATTTGCTCTTCTTCAAGTTTTAATCTTGAGATTATCTCTACCTAATAAAATGTATTTTATAATTAATTTTTTTCCTATTCTATATTTTTATTATATCTCATTTATTATATATTTAAATTTTTTTTTTTTTTGTCAATTCATTCTATTCTAAAAAATGTCATATACAATTCAGATACCAATTTACTAAATTTAAAGAGATTGTGAACTCGATTTTAGTCGAGCCGAGCCACCCATCTATTCTTATTCATATTAAAAATCCTAACAAAATAATCGGGCCCAAGTTAGGTATTTGTTAGCCAGCCCTAATGGCTACTACAGTTTGTGGAGACCAACAAGCACTCATTATCACGGGCACCACTACGCTACTTTAGCCTAAAACTAAAACCTCTTCTAAAGTCGTCGCTTTTCCAATTTTACAACCGCCATTTCCTTTCCTCTTTTCCAATCTCTCTGCCGGTCGTTGGTTTTTCTTTAGCCGGCGGCGGTTTACGAATTCACATCAATCAACAACGGTTCGTTTTTATTGGACTTTTATACACTATTTGTCTCTGTTGTATATGTTCTTAATAACTTTTTGCATTTTTTGTTCTTGATTTGTTCGATTTTAATAATTATCATTGTTTATGCTCTGTATTTGATTTTTGGATGATAATCAAAGCCAATTAGGTGGGCTTATTAAAGCTTATGTAGTGCTTGAGAATTTAAATGAACATTTAGATTTTTGATAATTTGTGATTATTATAGTGATTATTGGCTTATTAGGAGATATTATGAGTGTGAATTTTGGTTGTAGATATGTTGCATTTAATTCTATATATAATGTGCCCTGTATTTGTTAGTTCATTTTCTTAATTAATTACTCAATGGGTATGTATTGCAGAGATTTAGTTGATGAAACAATAGATATTACTCTAATGCATTCTTCTGTTTTAGTGTTTTTATATTAAACACTTATTTGGAACTGTTGGGAAGTATTAATTTTTGTTTGAACAATATTATCAAGATTCTGTTAGCAATCGGATTTCCTTTTTATTTTTTATATATTACCAGTCCAGTATGTTGGAGTTGCTGTTTGCAGGTAGTTTTATTTGCAGTGTTATTTAGAGTTTTATGAGGTTTATATGTTAGTTTTTGTGGATAATTTCAGGCGATTTGGTAGATGAGAACCAAAAGGCAATAAAATATTTTACATCTTAAACTCAATCAAAAGAGTTCTGAAAAGGCTAATCTTAGTTTTTTGCGGATGACTTGGATGTCAATTTTGATGAGAATTGACGAATGAAAGGGAGTGTTCTGAGTGGGATTCGGAAGTATTTGGGAGAGGCATTACTTGTTCCATAGACATAAATACCAATAAAGGGAATTATAATTTGGCCTCCTGGTTATATAGGGATAAATGACATCATGTAATGTGGAAATGACATCATGTAAGGCTGAGAAGACTAGAAAGAAGTCAAGTGATAGACATGATCCTTCAGATAAGGTTAATGTTATAGATCATGATTCTATTAATAAATCTTATTTAATGAGAAATGCATCCTTGGAAAGAGTTGTAGAACCTCCATTCAATAATAGTTTAAAGTCAGATGTAATAGACTCGCAATGTAATTTGGAATCAAATTGTTCACAAACAAGGAAAAAGAAAAAGAAAAAGAAAAACCCAAAAATTAAGCAGAATTCCAAGATAGATGGTCAGGGGGAGACTTCAGTAAAGGATGATTCTACTGGAACAAATTCATGCCATGAGTCTGTAGTTGATGCAGATACAAGGACTGATTTTAAAACAGCCACAACTTCAGAGTTGAGTCAGTCACAAAAGAAGGGCAAGAGAAAGAGAAAGAAGCAGAAGCTTAGTGCCACTGAGATTAATGATAAAGCTCATGTTCCTGTTGCCTATCCGGACTTGACAAAAGTGGGGGCAAATGCTTTATTATCAATAAGACAAAGTGATTCTCCTACCAGTCCAAGTACTGGTTTGATGGAGAAACATGATGACAATGGTGAGTATGGTATTCTCGAGTCTGTAGCAGATACTAGTACAAAGACTGATTTGAAAATAGCCACAATAAAGGATGATTCTACTGGAACAAATTCATGCCATGAGTCTATAGTTGATGCAGATACAAGGACCGTTTTGAAAATAGCCCCATTTTCAAAATTGAGTCGGTCACAGAGGAAGAGAAATAGAAAGAAGCAGAAGCGTAGTGCCACTGCAATTAATGATAAAGCTTATGTTCCTGTTGCCGAGCCAGACTTGACAAAGGTGGGGGGAAACGCTTTGATATCTGGAAAACAAAGTGATTCCCCTGCTAGTCCAAGTACTAGTTTGATGGAGAAACATGATGACAATGGTGAGTTGAAAATAGCCACAATAAAGGATGATTCTACTGGAACAAATTCTTGCCAGGAGTCTATAGTTGATGCAGATACAAGGACCGATTTGAGAATAGCCCCACGTCCAGAATTGAGTCGGTCACAGAGGAAGAGAAATAGAAAGAAGCAGAAGTGTAGTGCCGCTGCGATTAATGATAAAGCTCATGTTCCTGTTGCTGAGCTGGACTTGATAAAGGTGGAGGAAAATGCTTTGATACCTGAAAAACAAAGTGATTCCCCAACCAGTCCATGTACTAGTTTGACGAAGAAACATGATGACATTGGTGAGGCTGGTCTTCTCGAGTCTGTAGGTGATGTTAATCCGAAGACCGATTTGGAAAAAACCCCATTTTCAGAATTGGGTTGGTCACAAAAGAAGAGAAAACGAAAGAAGAAGAAGCTTACTGCCACTATGATTGATGATAAACCTCAGGTCCCTCTTGTTGTGTTAGACTCAATAAAGGTGGGGGAAAAAGCTTTGATATCTGAAGAAGTAAGTGGTTGCCCAAGAAGTCCAAGTTCTACTTTGATGAATAAACTTGATAACAATGGTGAGGCCGGTATCATTTTGGTTGAAAAGGAAAATATTAAAACCCATCAGATGAAGGAAAATATTGGAACATACAGGAAAAGAAGGCAGTCCTCTGACTCTGAAGAAAATGTGAAGTCCATCAATGTGACAAGACAAACTTCATTGGATAAAAATGAAGTGCATTCATTTGAACTTTCAGAGAATGAGTTACAAAGAGTACAGGCTGGGGAACAAACTGCTCCAGTTAAGATTGTGGAAAATGCTTTTAATGAGAATGTGTCTTCTAACTGTTCAAGTGGTGATTCTGGATTAATGGAAAGCAAGAATATAATTGAAACAAAGAAGGATGCAGATTTACATATTCCTATCAAGGAGGACATTCTTGCACAAGTATGTGCAGGATGTTCTAATAAAAAGCTTCTTATCCTTGATGTGAATGGACTTCTAGCTGATATTGTTCCATATTGTCATGATCCGTGGAAGCCTGACATTATAATATCCAGGAAAGCAGGTAAAAAGTGATGTGCGAAGTTGTTTTTATAGTTAGATTTTTCCATTTCCTACTTAATAGCTTAAGTCTAACTTCATTGTTGCTATCTCTTTTTCAGTTTTCAAAAGGCCTTTCTGTGATGATTTTCTGCAGTTCTGTTTTGAGAAATTTAATGTTGGCGTTTGGTCATCAAGAACAAAGTATTCTTCTACCTACAAAGCAATCATACTTCCACATTTTGCCATTTCTTAATAATGTTTCATCTTCAGCAAATAATATCCATTATTCTTCATATTCATACATAAAAATTAGGAGTGCTTTATTATACTTATTATACACTAACCATATGCATAACAATTACAGGAAAAATGTGGACATGGTGATTGATTTTCTCATGGGAGATTCTAGACACAAGTTAAAATTTTGTTGGGTATGTATGTTGTGTTGTCAGGAATCATGCTTTAGTTTTTGGGTGTATCATTTTAAAGCCATCTTGTTGTCATGAAAAGTCTATTGATTAGGGAGTGCACAGTTTAGTTTGGTCCTGTTTGGGGAAATAATTTTTAAACCAAAGCAAATTAAGCTACAATGGTTTGGTGTGTAATGTAGTAGGTCTTAAACTTAATTGAGGAGCCTAAAAAGTATTGTAAATATATGCATTATATGTTTATAGAAATATAAAAATAAAATCATGTTACAAATTTATAAGATAATATTTATATATTAATTCAAAATATATTTAGTGGATTGGTTCTCATTCTTTAACTAATTGAACGCAAACTGAATTGATTCTTAAGTATGATCTGGTTTATTTTGAATTTGCTGTTTAAATTGAATAAATGCACACTACTACTGCTGTATAAAGATGACTGGAGTTTCAAAATCATTTTAGAGATTCTAAGTTGCATGAAGTTTGGAAATTTTCTCCATGTGGAAATATGACTTTCAAATCCTCCCATAAAGGACGTTTACTATGCATAAAATGCCTAATCTGCGTTTTGGTTGCTGGTTTTGATTGGTAGAGAGACTGTTTTTGTGGCATTATCATTCATGCTTTTCTTGATAATATGCTTCTTTTTGGCATATTTTTTTCTCTCCAGTGAAAATTTGTCCTGAATTACCCTAGACAAATGTGTTTCCAGTTTTCCCTTTTTGGAGCTGGAGTAATATTTGATTTTGAGCATCTGAAGGCATTTAAATTCAATCTCTGTAAAAGTTTAGGTGTTAAAACTGTAAGATGGCATTGACCTAGAATGACTTTGGAAGTGAACATTATTATATCTTTGTGTTGATGGAAGTTTGTGGAACATTTGATGTAGAAGTGCTGTTAGGTACTTAAAGATCATCACATCTCTTACCATTTGAGTTGCTGTTCTATAGTTGTTTTATGCCTATCATTTTAATTTATTATGGTTTTTTTATATGCAGCATCAGTCTCATTGTACTGATACAGGATTCACCACTGTTGAGAATTTGAACAAACCCCTGCTTTTGAAGGAATTAAAGAAATTATGGGACAAATATGAGCCTGATCTTCCATGGAGTAAAGGAGAGTATAATGAATCTAATACATTACTGTTGGATGATTCACCATACAAAGCCTTGAGCAATCCAGTATGTTTCTCATCTCTCTCATTTGGGATAATTTTGACTGATTTCACTGCTGAACACTATTCTAATGCTATTCTGTTTTTCCCCTGGTTCGTCAACTTTTTGTAGGCTCACACTGCTATATTTCCCCATTCATACGGGTACAAGGATGCTGGAGATTCCTCCTTAGGTGAGACACTCTCAATGTAGATGCAGAATTCTGTTCTGGCAAAATTTTAACATGCACAATATGCCAGTTTGACATGATACATTTATGAGGGCTGTAGGAAACATGGTTGATCTAACCTATAAATGCTAGGTCAATGTCTAAGCTCACAAGTAACCTTTTCTTTTGCAACTATTTGCTGGTAGATGCATTTTTTTGTGATAGGTTGGCTGTCTAGCCATCCTCAAATTTTGATAGAGCTCACATTTCATCATTAGGTGGGAGAAGTTCTAGCTTTATGGATATTTGTAGAACTACAATATAAATTATAAACGAGTTTGTGCTAGCTATATTAGCTGGATATATATTCTGGGTGTCAAATCTCCAACTTGTAACGCTAATCAAACATATTAATAGCCTCTTTTTTTTTATTTCTTTATTTCCATATTTAGTACCTTGTTGCCTCTGTTTTTTTTTATGCTGTAGCTGTTAGTTCTGACCTGGTAGTTTTTTCGCTTGTGGTTAATTCCAATTTGGATGTCATTGTGACAATCTCGGTGCTGTCTTGTTGAGATTACCTTTCTGTTGTTTTATTACTTTTGCATTTTATAGTAGTGAGAAAAGATTCAAAGCTGTTATGAACTTTGGGAGAATCACACCACAAAAACAAGTTTAAGGGGTTGGAGAGCCCAAAGTCCATATAAATCTCATACTTTCAATATAGGATTCACTAAGTCCCATACCTTGGCCAATTAGGATCGTAATATTTTCTCGCGGTTGAGTCTAAAGTCCATATGAATTCTACTTTGAATCTCATATTTTCAATATGGGATTCACAGTATTTTAACTAACTAGGATCGTAACAAAATCTGATAGTAATAATGCCTTTTTTTTTTTTTTTTTTATGCGTGTTCTGAACAGGACCTGGAGGCGACCTTCGGGTATATCTTGAACAAATAGCTGAGGCTCAAAATGTTCAAGAATTTGTTGCTCAAAATCCATTTGGTCAGCGAGCCATTACAGAAGCAAACCCTTCCTGGGGTTTCTATCAGAGGATTTTGAACTCCTTTTCATATAAAGCACTAAATGTTGCCAGTAGTTCTGGCACGGAGCAGTAATGATCAACTTTCAACAACCTTTTTGCCTTAAGTGATGTACTTCAAGCTGCTGCTAGGGTCTCCATTGATTTTTGCTGAGTCCTGGTGCGAGTACATAGTTGGTTTTGTTGCATGGAAAACCCAGAAACATGTTTTGATGCTGGTTTACATATGCTTCTGTATTGTTACTGCTTCTGGTTTCCTTCAACCTTGAGATAAGTAGCATTTTTGTTTCCTGAGCCATAGCTAGCCTGTTTGGAAATTTTTTGTAATTTTTCTTAAGGTAACGTATCTTCTTTGGCAATTATTAGGTGTCATGAGGTTATGTACTGCTAAGCAACAACTTCTAAATAGAGATATTTATTTACTAGGCTTAAAGTACATCAATAACAAGACGAAATCTTGATTACAATCCTGTTCTGCTTGTTTTCTGTTATTAGTTTATTTATTTTTGGAATTAATGTGTCCCCATTTTTAGTTTGAACTCATAATCCAAGCTAAATTGTAAGAGGCAATAATCTTATTATTGACCATTATTATGAGTTAAGAGGAAATAATCTTGACCAATTTATATATTTGTGCCCCTTAAAATGTGATTTTTTTCTCAGTTGATTTGCAGTTTTTTGAACTGAACTGTTGTTTTACAATGAAACTTTATGTGCCTTGGCATTGGCATTGCCAGTAATGGGGGCAAAAGTGGGTGACAAATTGGCCCATGAAATCCATTGTCTTTAAAGTTTTGTGTTCCTCGTTACTGTCACCATCTTCTTCTTAATGCAGGTAGCTGGTATTTGACCACTCATCATATTTGTGACTTTGATCTCTCAATCAACCACCGCCATGTTTACAAGCCCTTAATGAATTTTTTAAAAAAAATTATAATTGTAATTATTAATCAATTTATACGTGAACGAGATTAAAATGATATTTAATAATTTGATTCAACACTTAAAATCATTTTAAATTATTTAATAATATTTATCTTTAAAATTTCAATTAAAATAAAAATTATTTAAAATAATAAATTAATTTTAATTTAAAATTTACACTAAATATATAAAGTGATTAAATTTTTTAATATTTTAATAATGTAAAATTGTATCACTTGTATATTTAAACTCTCTTACAATATTTTACAATCATTCTAACCCTTGAAATTTTTTTTTTAAATTATATTTAATTATAATTATTATCATTTTAAATTATAAATTTAAAATTTCAGTAAAAAAATAATTATTAGAAAAATTTATATATACATTTAAAATAAAAACAAAATAAATTAATAGAATAAGAGAGGGAGGGGAAGCATATGCAAATAATTCAAGGTCCCATGTGCCTAACCTATCTTATAGGGCAGTTATGATAATGCTTTGCTGTTTAAAACATAAGTTTTTGTGGGTCCACCAAGACTCAATTAGGGCCCACATTATTAACTTCCAAAATGGTCCCCAGTCTTGGAATTGGCCCAGTAGCCAGCTGGGAAAAAGGCCCATAAAATCCAAAAAGGAAAAAGTCAAAATGACCAAAGCCATAACCAAAACCATTAGTGATGAAATGATTGGCCACTCCCCACTTCCAATTACTAATTAGTACTAATTACATTATTAATTATTAATAATCATCTTTGGCGTGTGCATTAGATGTGGTTTGATTCCAATGACCTGGCAACTCAATTGCATGACTTGATTTGCACCCAATTATCTTTTTAATGACCACCCACTTTAAAAATGTGTCCTTTAAAAAATGGAAATAAAAACTTGAATTTAAATTCATTATCTAAATAAGATATATATTACCATTAAATCAAATTTATAAATGTTTTAAAACATGAAATTATTTTATATAGATGATTAGAGATAATTTTATATCAGTTTATATGATTATTAAAATTATTCGTAATTTAAAATTTGATAGATGTATTTTAATTTAAATAAATTCAAAAATTTCATGATGAAATCTTTTTAAATAGTACTCCACCTTATGCTTAATTGAGTAAAAAGGATATTAAAAATGAAAAAAAAAGAAGCAATAAATAGTAATGAGGGACTCTAATGTAAATCCTAGTTCAGCTTGCCTCCAACAAAAAAATCTCAATTGTTTCATGTTTACTCAATATCTAACATACCTTTTTGGAAGCCATGGAATTTGTTCTCTCCCTATCTCAATTATCATAATGACTTTAATTTTTATTTTTTTAATATTATTAAGTGGATAAACTTATTTTGTATATATGATCCCACCTTGTTGGTTATAATTCCATTATTTCTTATTGATGTGTCAATGGGAAATATAATGATTTGGGTTTGTGGGGATAAGTAAATGTATTAATTTGAAATAATAGCAAAGGCATAGTGTGGCAATCAAAGGGGGAAGAATTGAGTAATGTTTCCTTGAAACATGGGTTAGGATGATTGAGATAGGTTTGTTGGTGTTGCCTATATATTGGAGTTGGGGCACACCACATGTCCAGATTTTAATTTCTTTTTATATATATATATATATATATATATATATATATGCATGTGGGTGAGAATTGATATTCAATCTTCCCTCAATCCTATTCTCCATATTGTCTCAACATATATATATATATGCACATCATTATCACCTTTTAAATTTCCTCTTTAAATTATATGCATGCCTATTGCCTATATATATGAAGAAATTAGAGATTTTTTTATATAAGAAATAGTTGTATACATATATATGTTATTTTTCTATAGTTATATACATATATAGGTTATTTTTCTACTTTATTAGGTTATTATAATTTAAATTTTAGAGTATTATATAAATATATTATTTTTTATAATTGTTTAATTTTAATGCAAATATTTTTTTAATTAAATTATAAAAAATAGTTTAATTATTTTAAAAAATTATTTTCAATAACATGAAAAATTATAATATGCAAATTATGTATATTTATGATTCATGACATCATTATAGTCTTTCATAAATCAATAACTATATCCTTTTCTAAACATAAAGAAATGAGGTAAATTAAAAATTTTTGAATAATAAATGTTGAACATGACATAAATCAGAGCTAAAATTTAAGAAGTTTCAGATAGAGCAAAGTTTCATTAGCTGGGATGGACTTACTTACAACATGCACAAGTGGTGCCTATATTTACACATATATGCCATCAATTAGACAAAAGCCACTTTCAACATATATAGCTTATAAAATATATAACATCAATTTATGTGTGTGGATCACCACTATTATGTGGATTTTTTAACCTTTAAGCAAATGACTCTCTCTCTCTCTCTCTCTCACTCAATTGTCAATTGCTAACAACTATTGCTTTGTATTTTTCTCCTTCCTTTTAATGGAAATTATACTACTATGCTATATGCGATTAACATTCTAGATGGGATATATTATTGGCATGGCTTTCAATGAAAACCACAGAAAATCAACCTAGCTAACCTGATAAATTCTATATACCTAAATATAATCTAGTAATAAGTATTTATATAACTTTAAAAAACTCAGGTTTGATATCTCTCCTCAATAGTTAAAAAAAAAAAAAAAAAAAAAAAAAAAAACATAGCTCAATTATCACCATAAGTAAAAGTCCACACCTTATTATAATTTCATTATGGGTATAAAATTATAAATCACAATTCATAAAAAAAAAAAATTATTAAAACACAAATTCAAATTGTAAATCATATTGAAAGAAACTTTCTGTATATATATTTTCATTTAATAATTATTTAAACTTTCTAATCAATTGCTGCTAGCTATTACAATATATATACCCTAATCACATGTGCAATACAATATTTATTGTGCCAAAGCAGATTCTGAAGAAAAATAAACCCATGCTAAGACAACATTCTCTCACATTAATTAATATTTTGGGGGTTAATTACATGATATTAAATTTAGTATCATCCAAAAGTGCTTATTTATTCATGTTCTTGTCAGTTGATGAAGAGAGATTAGTATTATCTTATACAGAAAAGGATAGACAATCCTTATTTCTAGTATGGAGAGAGGAAATTACTCCATTCATTTTTTTTTATCTATCATTTATCATTTAAAGATATATATATATATATTAAGACATTTATTAATTTTATTTAAAATAATTTATTTAATTTTATATTCTTAACGTTATCTTAAATTAAGTTATTATATTTTAATTAAATGCTATAGGAATAAAATAGAAAAAAATAAATAAATATTACTTTAAATATTTAAAACGATAATTAAAAATAAAAATTAATGAATTTCTAAAATAACAGATAAAAAAAACAGAGGAAATAATTAAACTATGAATTAAACTTAGAAAATACAAATTAGAATTTCCCAAAAAAAAAAAAAACTTTAGGTATAAATGTTTTTTTCTATAATGCTCCAAATGACAAAAATGCCCTTCAGCAAAAAAATTTATATGCAAAAAGTGAAGGTCAACATCAAAAGTATTTAATGTCATTATTTTTTAAAAAATGATAAAAAAATATTTTTTTAATGCTAATTAATTGTAACAAGCTTCAGTGGCCTCCATGTTTGTTCAATGTAATTTACATTTTAAATTATCAAATTAATTGCTTTAACCAAACTATATAATTAAATAACTACACAAAAAAGGAAATAAAACTATGAAGAAAATAAAGTAATAAAAAAGTAGTAAATTCTTCTGACTTCAATGACAACTATAATTAGGACCATATTAGTTCAAGAATTAATTAAAATTTATAAAAAAGTTTCCATATATATATATAACTATGCTTCTTTGAAATGTTTTCAACGAATACAAACCAAATCCAAAAAATTGCTCCTATAATTTTTCAGTCTCCATAACATAATTGTACTTTCCCACCAACATTAAATTTTAGGGTACAATCAATAATTAAAACTTCACCTAAACATTTTTTTTTTATCAATTATAGTGCTTAATATGAAAGTTAGGAATGACAATGGAAGTGAAGTGGAGAATTGAATTGCAGGTTGGCATCTCCATTTAGAAGTACTCTTATTTTTTCATAATTCTGTAGATTATAAAAATATATTCTTATATGATATAAACATTTAATATTTCAATACTATTAATATTTGAGGATAAAAATTAAATAATATATATATAATGAAGAAAAATTATTAAATAATATAAAAATATATTTTTTCTATTCACATTAAAATAAATTTATATAAATATATTTTTATTTTAATCATATTTTATATAATTATAAAAAATATATTATAATTTTACTTAATAATTTCTCAATAATGAAACCCTTCTAAAGTCTTAATCACTTCCACTTATGCAAGTAGGCATTTAATAATAGGTAAATCATAGCAACTACTCGTCAATGGAGAAACTTTCTCTTGTTTTTTCTTCACGTGTTTACTCATAAATCATTATATTAATTATTAATTAATAAACAATAAAAAAGTTTGTGTATATTTTTTTTAAATAATTTTCAACAAGTGTCTAACAACTGGCATGGCATTATATTCGAACTAGAAATGGAACCGCCAAATAGATGGTTTTGATTTTTAAAGAATAGGAGGAAGTGGTCAAGATTCAAGAAAAGCCAAGTGGAAGAAGAGAGGAGACTGTAAACTGGGAAAGGGCAAATATGAGAATTTGATAAAGAGGGTGAGTTTTGGGAATTGAAATTGGAATCCAGTAACTGAATTTGTATTTGTTTGGGAAAAAAAAAATTTACTACTACTATACTACAAGAAGGAATTGAATTTCCATTTTTCGTTCCATTTCCTTGTTTTTTCCCTTCTCTCTCTATGACTCACCTGACAAGACCACATGCCCAAGCAGACAGATCCAGACCCCCCCACATTCTCATCCCACATGGATGTGTGAGATAGAGCCTAGAGGACATCCGCCCCACCCTCACATTCACATTCTTGAATTCTTCCTCTCTTTTTTGTCTCTGTTTCTATATTGGGTGTGCGTGTTAAAAAAATCTATGCCATTGCCAGCTCTTTGTTCTTTAATAATATTAGTTTTTTTTTTTTTTTATACGTGTTGATCATATGACAAACCTTCCCATCACTTCTGGCTGTCTTTACATTTGTTATTTGACGAAGCAATAGATAGAAAGAAAAAAAGAAAGAAAGCATTTTTATTCCATGATTACTTTTATTCTTGGATCTAGAGAGATTCTTTTACATTTTTGTTTTTGGTATTACTTCCCTGTAGGCAACTACTGAGAAGGTAATGCTGTTCATAACTGTGAGTGTGTTGGTGGGTACGTTCTTTTCGGATTGTAATGAGTTTTTTGGGTATTGGGTCACTTGCCTTTTCTTTTGATTCTATTACTACAGAATAATTCTTTGTCTTTTGAGAACCCAATTTAGATATCTTTTTCAGTTTCATGTGCTGATGATTAGAATTTGATTTCAGTTTCCTCTCTCTATTTATTCCTTTCCTTTGTATTTTTTCTTTATTTTGGCTAAAAGTCTGAGAATTTGGAGGAGTTAATGGAAATCCTGAAATGTGCATTTTATGTTTTAGGGGGAGAACTTGTGAGATTGTGATTTTGATAGCTAAAGGACAATTTTTTATATTTTAGGTATGGTTGGATGCATGCCAAAAGTTCATGTTTTGAGCTGGAAATTAGCTGGAATCAGTGGGGGGGTTTTAAGACTTATTTTGAAGGAGCCTTATATATCCGGAAGGATTTTATTCTCCTCTCTTTTGATTTGTTGGTAAAATTCTGTTTTTGGAAATGAAATATTTGGAGTTCCATGCATATGGAAAGTGCTTTATTCTCTTTTGTTTCATGGAGTTAGTAAAAGTGGAGTTTGCCCTTTAAATTATATTTTCAACAGTTCTGAGAGGAAGAAAAAGATTAGATAGGAGATGGTAGAGTTCAACGTTGGAGTTTGGCTCAGAATGAAGCAAAGTCTGTGAAGCATTTGACATCAATGTTTATTAATTGGTTTGCTAAAGACCTGTTTTAACATCTTATAGATTGTGGGAGCTTGAAATGTTGTAATTTTATGGTTTTGGATAAAGGATGATGGGAAATTAGGAAGTGTAACTATTCAATTGGTTTGGCTAAGGAGGCAAAGTGGAAATGGCAGCAAAACTTTTACATTCTTTAGCAGATGATAATCCGGATTTGCAGAAGCAAATAGGGTGCATGACTGGGATTTTTCAGCTTTTTGATCGCCAACATGTCCTCACCAGTAGGCGACTTAGCCACAGAAGGCTTCCTCCAGGTTATTTTCATGATTTGGATCTTGCTTCGTTTTCAAGAAATGTTAGTGATTTCGTGCATTAGTTTCACTCTGTTAATATCTATTGCTTGTCTTGTTCCTGAGGAACTGAAAATGCCTAAATTTGATATTTTATTTATTCACTTGTTAGAACTATCATGAATGTCCCCTCATGCCAGGAAAAATAGAAAGATCTAAGCATCTGAGTGATTTATACTTCTGATGAAAAAAAAAAAAAAAACCTTTCTAGCATTGTCAATTTCCCTAAATCTGTGATTGTGATGTGCAATTTCACAGTAATATGTATTAGTTAATTATTATTATCATGTGTTTGTGCTGAATGTAAATGTATTAAGATGCATATGATACGGATATATAAATTGTTGATTTATGGCCAATGGCACAACTAATTTTCTTATTTTTCAATTGCATTTTAGCTGTATATTGATGATTTCAGGTAAATTATTGCTAAAGTTCATAAATTTAACATATCTGTATATGCAGACCAGTTCTACCTACTTGATGACTTGCTTGATTGGTTATTTCTCTATCTACCGAAAACATAGCTGCATTTTTTTTAATTAAATGTGTTATTGTTTCATCATTTATCCTTGATTTGTTTTCCATTTTTGTAATGCCAACTTGAGGATCATGAATTGACCTTTTTTATTGCGATTATTTTGATTATTTTTTGAGCTCTTTACAATTATTGTAGTCCTAATGATTCTGTAATAATACAGGTGATTCTCACTTGAACAATGGAAGCTCAGAAAGGGAATCTTTTGACGTCTACCATCAGCCTACAGCAGCTGTAAGCAGTCTGAATTCTTAGTTTCTCCCTTTTTCTCCTGACAAAATCTTGGAACTTCGTTTAACTAATTGCTAAATAGGTGGGACAAGGCTTACTTCAGTAAAACTTGTCTCAATATAATTTTTCTTTATCAACAATGCCTAATCCATATATAATCGACAATCCATGATTGATTTGTTGAGTACCATGAAATCTGCATAGTGTTCCAAAATTGTCTCTTTTTTTAATTTTTGTTTACCTACAAAAGCCATTTGCTGCTTTTTTATAGCTGAACTTGTCCTGATTTGTAATGGATTTGTGAATGTTGCTCATACCTGAGCTATGTTAACTTGTGATTGCAGGATACAAATTTAAACAGGAGTTTGAATGAGAAGCAAAGGATTTCTATAGAATCATCAAGACCATCTTTCTCATCCTCTTGTTCATCCTCCTTGTCCTCTCAGGATTGTGGCAAAACAGCTCAACCAGAAGCCTCGTCCTTTGACAGAATTATTTTCCCTGAAACTCCCTCAAGGGATGCTGTTCCAACTCAGCCTAGTACCTCTCCACATTTAGGGCGGCAGTCCCTCGATCTTCGAGATGTTGTCAAGGACTCAATGTATAGGGAAGCCAGAGGTCTATCGGTCAAAACTAGAAATAAAGAGGATACAATGGGCCATGCACATACAGTAAAGCATAAAGACTCCCCAAGACCATTGCAGCTCTCCACATCTGTGGATGGATCTTATGGAAATGGGAACAAGGGGAAGCAAAATTCTCCTGTTGATCTCAATGAGTCCCTTAGAGTTCTTGCAAAACTTGGAGAAGCGCCTTGGTATTACAATGAAGCTAGAGAACGACCAAGATCATCACATGAAATGAAAGATGGGTCTTCACATATAATCTCAAGAGATGCTCCTCGTTTTTCTTATGATGGTAGAGAAATGAATCATTTATCTTTTGAATCACGGGATACCATTAAGTCCACCCTAAAACTAAAAGAGCTGCCTAGACTTTCATTGGACAGTAGAGAAATTTCAATGCGGGCCTCCAATTCTGATTCAAAATCAAGATACATTTCAAAAGATTTACCAAATGGTGGAAATTCAAATGAGAAGGTCTGTAATCCACAGCATTCATCAGAAACCCAGAAGCGGTCTTCTAATGTGGTAGCCAAGTTGATGGGCTTAGAAGCATTGCCAGATTCTGCATCAACTAGTTCTGGTCAGTCAAGTTTAGTGAAGAGCTTCCCTGTTGAACTTGGAGATTCCTTCTCAACATCATTGAAAGCAAATGAAGTAAACAGGCAAATCCGGATTCCTAAGTGCCCAAGAAGCTTATCAAAAGAGCCAATTTCACCAAGGTGGAAAAATCCTGATCTGATCATGAAACCCATTTCAAGGTTGCCAATTGAACCAGCATCATGGAAGCAACCGGAAGTAAGTCGAGCTTCTCAAAGACCTGCAAAAATTTCAGCCAAGACACCAAACCCCTTTCCTACAGTTTACAGTGAGATTGAGATGAGATTGAAAGATCTTGAGTTCAATCAATCTGGAAAGGATCTCAGAGCTCTTAAACATATTCCGGAAGCAATGCAGGTTAAGGGTCTCTTGGAGACCAGAAAAGAAGAACAGGCTTTAAACTTTGGAACCCAAAGGGAGTATGAATTGAACTGTACTAGTCCCAGACAAAAGCCAGGATTGTTAAGCCTACGAAATCAACATAGTAACCATGTTAATATTTCCATAATTAGGGGCTCGGATTCTACGAGGACTTATGAATCCCCCATTGTGATCATGAAACCAGCCAAACTGGTTGAGAAATCTGATATTCGTGCTTCCTCAGTGATTCCAGTTGATGGAATTCATGGTCTTCATAAAGTTCCAAGCAGTGGAAATGCAGATGGTAAAAACAGACCATCTAATAACCGAACAGCTAAAGATCAACCACCTAGAATCACTCACCGGGACCCTGCTGTCAACTCCAATGATAAGAAAGCCAGTGTGAGGAATAGATCCACTCAATCTTCAACAAGGCCTCAACAATTTCCAAAAGAAAGAACCACAAGTTCAATAAAAAGCTCAGGGTCTGTGAGCCCAAGACTGCAACAGAAAAAGTTTGAGTTAGAGAAGCGATCTCGTCCACCTACCCCTCCATCTGATTCAAATAAGCCTAGAAGGAAATCCAACAAGATGCCAACTGAATCAGGTTCCCCTGGGGGGAAAAGCAGACTAAAATCTCACAAATTGCCACAGAGTTATGACCAATTGAGTCAAGTAAGTAATGAATCAAGTCACCAAGGTGATGACGTATCTCTTCACTCTGATAGCACAGTTGTCTTTGAATTAAAGACAGATGTGGAAGTCACCAGTACTGAAAATTCAACAGAGATCAATGCCAGCGAGAGTACACCCATGAAGGCTGGCAATCACTTGGTCTCTGTCTCAAAACAGAAAGTAAGTGGTCTTGAACTTCTCCGGTTACTATGTTGTTCTGATCATAGAAATATTTACATTTTGTTTGTCTTATTTCAGAAACCAACTTCAAGGTTGGAAGAAGATGGAACATTGGCAGAACTTGCAGTTGATACCCCAGAGCATCCCAGTCCCATCTCTGTTCTTGATGCTTCAGTGTATAGAGATGATGTGCTGTCTCCTGTAAAGCAGATACCAAATGTGCCTAAAGGTAAAGCTCTACTGTCTAGAATACTAATAATCGAATGTGGCACAGTTCAGACTATGCAGAACTGAACGTTGAAGTTGCACTTACTCCATCCTATATATTCTGAGATTTGATGAATAGTATCTGTCTAACCTAACGTGAAAATTAATTAGGGTTTCAAAATTTGGCTGCAAGTTCTCATTAGGCTGCTGAACTTTTACATTTTTGCCAATATCTTCTAAATTTTGTCCACATTGCATTTATATCTATATTCTTAGCAAGACATTCAGAAAATGGAAACAAGTTAATTGTGGATTCCTAAATGAATTGCTATTAGGCTTAGGCAGTCAAAAAAAGGAAATTCCTGACATTGCTTGGCAATGAACTTCCAGTTACACTTGATATTTATAAAAATTTATTGGACAGATTATTTATCTAGAGCACTACAATTAAAAATAAAGTAAAGAGAGAGGAATTCTACTATTATCATTGGCATCATTGTGATTGTAATCGTTAGCCTGTTTCTCTATTCCAACTACTACTCAGTCGACCAGCATGTTATTCTGCAGCAAAAACATTTTCCAATTATCATAGCGTCTGAATAAGCTAGTTTGCTTTAGAATAGGTTAGGTGGATTAGTTTTACCTAGATAGCTTTCTGTGGTTATCATAGTTTAATTCTTATTGGGCCTATATACCTGGCTAAACATAGCACATGGAACATATGGCAACAAGGCAACTAGAGTAGAAGACCACACGACTTCTCTATTGTCATTGTTGTTTAATCTACCAAATCTCACTTGAATATTCTCTCATGTAGCAGGTGATGGTGCTGAAGATTCCAAGGACCAACAAAGTGTGAATCAGTGGAACCATTCTGGCAACTTGTTATCAAATAGAGTGGGATCTGGTCTTACTTCTGAAATCAGTCGCAAGAAATTACAAAACATTGAGAATTTGGTACAGAAACTCAGACGAGTAAACTCAACTCATGATGAAGCCAACATAGATTACATTGCATCACTTTGTGAGAACGCAAATCCAGATCACAGATACATTTCTGAGATCTTGTTAGCTTCAGGCCTTCTACTTAGAGACCTTGGCTCTAGCATGACAACATTTCAGCTCCATCCATCAGGTCACCCCATTAACCCCGAGTTATTTTTCGTATTAGAGCAAACCAAGGCCAGCATTTTACTTTCAAAAGAAGAGTGCAGCCCTGGAAAGAGTTCCTATTCAAAGCCAAACCCTGAAAGGTTTCACAGGAAGCTCATATTTGATACTGTTAATGAGATGATTGTTAAGAAGTTAGCTGTATTGGTTCCTTCTTCTGAGCCATGGTTAAAATCTGATAAACTTGCAAAGAGGACCCTCAGTGCTCAAAAGCTTCTAAAAGAGTTGTGTTCAGAGATTGAACAACTTCAAACCAAGAAATCAGAATGCAGCTTAGAGGAAGAGGAGGATGATTTAAAAGGCATTTTGTGGGATGATGTAATGTGCAGGTCGGAGAGTTGGACTGATTTTCACACTGAAGTTTCTGGGGTAGCGTTAGATGTTGAGAGATCAATATTCAAGGATTTAGTTGATGAAATTGTGATTGGTGAAGCAGCTGGTTCGCGCACCAGACCAGGTAGACGTAGGCAGCTGTTTGCAAAGTAGCTAGCAATCTGCAAAATTGCATCTCTTACTTTTTGATTTTGCCTTTTGTTCTTTACTTTAGATATTATTCTGATTTACATTTTTTATATTAAAGCAAAATAATTTGTGGGTAAGAACTGCATTGTGTTGGATTGTAAAGAAATTACTTTATCAGATTTTGACATTATACCTATTGATAAGAATGAAATATATATGCAAAAACCTTTTTTTCCTCCCAATTTGCTGTATATGCAGTATTTGGAATTTGGTTGGAAGTTTCTTTGTTGGTGGTTTTAGTTTATTGATTATATATTCCAAGAATTACAAAATTCCAAGTCACAGTAATGTTAAGCACTTGATGGACAGATGATAATCATATATTTGTTTTCATTTTCAAATCCATTATTGAACCATTATTCCCTTCTTTTGTTTTTAATTTTTATTTCAATAGGACTGGAATTATTGCTCTTGTTATTTTTATTATTATTATTATTATTATTTATTAATTCAGTAAAATTGTATTGAATCTTCCTTTGTCTCTTAAAATTTGAATTAAAAATCTTCCAACTCTTGATTTTTATTTGGTTAATTGAAATGTATTATTAAAATAAAAAATAATGTTTAATGTGGTATGTAGATTTCAATCATCACATATTAATTTAAACTCTGTAGATTGGATCTTAGTGTTAATCTCATTGTAAGCATGCATTAGATAATCAGGAAAATTCTGATTTTAAGTGTAATTTTGTTTTGTGAAAGATAATTTATTTTTTAAAAAATATTTTTAAGGAAATTTTTTTTAAAAAAAAAAAATTAAGAAAAAAATTTATGTTATTTGATTATAATATTAAAAATTAGTTAAAAAATTAAAAATTTTAACTTATAAAACTACAAACATATTTTAATTTATAAAAATTTTATAATTAAATTTGAAAATACATGTAAAAAAAAGTAAATTTAAAGATTATTGATGAAGAGCGGGTAACTGTTAGAGATCACTTGAGACTGACACTAATCATTAATAGTATACGATAATGAATATAAATAATAGACTGATTAATAAATTTATATTTATACATTTTTCTTTCATTTCATTATGATGAATATGTTAAAATTTAAAAAATAACTTGTCATTTAAAAAGAGAAATTCATTTTCCTTTAAAATGACTTAATTTTCTGTCGACCAATTATCCAAAGTGTTTCAAACATCAGAAAAAGTGAGAAGTATTATTTGCAAAACAAGGGACCCTAAAAGCAATCTGCTAATTAGGCTGTCTACTATCATATTTATAAGAGAGAAAACAATCAATATCAAGGAGCCTCCGTAGCATAGTGGTAGTGCGTTCGCTTCGTAAGCGAAAGGTCGCGAGTTCGATCCTCGCCGGGGGCTTATGTTTTTCAACATATCATTGGCCTTTCTTTTTGGTGATTCTGGGCCTTCTTTTTGCCAAGAGAAGGTAGAGATTGGGTTTCAGTCCACGGATATTACAAAACATGGAAAATCTAGAAATAAAAATGAAATAAATGAAATCTAATGGGATACAACAATTAATATTAATATTATTATTATTATTATATTCACAAATTAATTTCTCATCTACCGACTAACATAATATAAAATTAATATCAACTATGGAAGAATTATTCCATTATTTTTATTGGGATATCTTGGCCAAAGTTATGTCTTTCTAAGAAGTCATTAAAACTAGGGTTGATTATATATAAAAAAAATATATATTAAATTACAATTTTATCATCAACTAAAAATTTTAACAATTTTATACATATATTTTTAATTTTTGACAAATTTAGCATGAAATCAGAATTAGATCAAAACTCCAATATCAAAACTCACGTGATATGCTGATATGATATTTATTATTATTATTATTATTATTATTATTATTATTATTATTGCACATTAATATCAATATCTGACTATAAATCAAATTAAACTAATCAAATTAAATCGAATTAGATTAATTTGAATCAATTGGTTCGATTCAATTTTTTAAATTTCAGTTCAATTCAATTAATTTTTTTGAAATTTTGGTTTATGTTATTGGATTTGATTTTTTTCAAAAAGAAATCGAATAAACTAAACCAATCAATATATATATATATCAGTTCAATCTGAATAGCTTGTCGATATGATTTAATTATTTCAATATTAAAAAAAATTAAAATATCTAAACTGAACTTAACCAATTTTAATATTTTTGATATTAAATAATAAAAAAAATAATTAAAAAAAATAAAGGATAAATAACCGTTTGATTCAGTTTGAACTACAATATTTCTATTAGATTTTGATAATTTATAAATTAATTATATCCTTCAATTTTCACAATAATAGTAGAGGGATAAGATTACTAGAAATGTTTAATATATATATATATATATATATATATAAACTTTTTATTGAGATATTGAATATTATATATAACAAATAAATATGTAAATAATTATATGTAAGTATATATTTATTTATCTATTTATTGTTTATTATAAGAAGGTCAATATAGGTTGAGCTATGTATTATATATATTAATTAAATGACAAAATAATTAATAAAGTTGATATTATTATGTGTAAGAAAGAAGGTTATTGTGACTTCATAATTGGCAAAGATTAATTAAGAAAAGTGTAAAGCAAAAAGGATTTATGTATCATTGTATACAGAGAAATTTGTAAGGTCAATTTTTTTTTCATATTAAGTTTTTGCTTTTGCAAAAAAGGGATCGATTTATGCACGTTAAAAAGAGGAAAGAAATAACAATATATTGGACCCAATCTAAATTAATTAATTAATTAAAAATGATCCATCCACAATTAAGATGTTATAACCCAAAAATGGATGGTTTATGCAACAAAAAAAAGTTTCATAAAAATACCTTATAATACAATAATGAAATTGTCCATTTTTTAAGGTTTTAAGCAATCTAAGACTAAATCGGTGTCTTAATTTAATGATAAAATCAATAAATATTAGTTTAAATGATAAATTTTTTTTTTTTTTTAAATAAAATTTTGAGTTCGAGTTTTGTAAATGAAAAAAATATATATCAAGAAAGTTTTACATTTTTAAATCTCTTTTGACTTGAGTATCGATTAATCAAACCTAATGAATTAAAATATTATGTCATCACAAAAAAAAAATATCATAAATATATTAATAAAATAATATTATTTTATGACTGAATGTTAGAGTTCAAAATTATATATATATATATATATATATATATATATATATATATATATAAAAGCAATCTAAGACCTTATAATTTATAACCCACATGATTCATTTATGTTAAAAATTAAAATTAAAATTGAACTTATTTTTGAGCCAAATCTACAAATTTCTTTCTTTTATCAATCCTTTTATTTTCTTCTTCTTTATTATTAAATATTATTATCATTAATTTTTATTTCAGCTAAAATTAATTAAGATTCAAGTATTAATTTATTATGCTAATAGACACCCACTCTACAAATCAAAAAATATAAAGCCAAAGAAAAATTCAATACCTATTGATTGTGACAAAAAAAAAAAAAAAATTCTTCATAATTTCACACATAATTAATGGAATGTATAGAAATTATGGTCCCTTTTATAATTTTTATCTCACAGTAGAGGACCACAAAATTCTATAAATCTCACCAGTACCTATCTACAGGCACGCCTACACGCTTACTGAAGATGACACCCACTCTCCCACCCGCCTATTAATCCAATCCATGCTTACCTTTTTTTTTTTTTTTTAATATATTAAATTTATTTTTCTGTTCAATCAATAATTTATCAGATTACTAATTCATATTATCATTATAAAGAAATTAGTAAAAAATTACATTTAACGCTATTTCGCTTGAAAATTTGTATTTTGATTGACAATAAAGAAACAAATAATTGAAATATTATTTTACAAATTGATATGCTTGTATTATTATATTTATATAAAATTAATGAATTTTTTTTTTCTCAAGTTTAAATTAGTTTTCTTGAATCTAGCTACATGGATGGAGACAAGCGTCAAGGGTCATCCATTTGGGCCTTAACCATCTCGATTCAAATAAAAATTTCGTGTTATTTTTAAAATTTATTTATTATTGATATCTTATCGATATTTTTTTTTAAATTTATAATAAAATAATAAAAATTTATAAATTTTTTTTTTTAATTTGATATTGAATTAAATTAAAATTAAATCGAATATTTAATTATAATAATGATTTGATTAAAAAAAATTTAAATAAAATAATATTTATTTAATTTAATAATAATTTTTTAAACTGATGGAATTCATCTCAGGGCCATGCATAAGTGAATCACTAGAGAAGAAATTTTCACTACTATTCCTACCTTATCGAATTAATCTGGGTTAATAATTCCAGAACATAGCCACCGTTTACCGTTATATATACTCGACTTTTAATATATATCCTTTAATTTTTATGACCGTTTATTTCACAAAAAATAATATAAATAAATCTGCAAGTAAAAACAGTGACATCGACGTATTATATATGCAATGAAACCCGACCTACATATATAAATATAAAATGGAAGCTGTAATTAATAATTGCCCTCTCCCATGGAAATTAAATATAACTGCAACATTTGAGAAATTAATTAAACTTTATGAACTATTCACTAAAGGTGCTTCATTAGTTTAATTATATTTATATATGTGTGTGCACGTAGACACACAATTATATGATTTAACACATATCTAATACAATATAAAAAAGTATTAGAATGTAATTAAATAAAAATTCAATAATACAATAAACAACAAATTAAGTATTCATTTAATCAAATTACATTATAACACACCCAATATAATCATTGTTTTTCTTTTTCTATTATATATTTGGGGTATGATATATAATATAACTTTAATTTATGATACAGTCATATAAGTCTTAAAGTTTATGAAATTAGTTTGACCATATAAAATAATTAAAGTAAAAAAAAATATATCATTGAAGATATTTAATTATGAGTCTGACTTAGCCTAGTCTAATGAAAAACGGTGTAACAAATTAAACTCATCGTCGAAGATGTATTATGGTGAAATTCATTTATTTAGATATATATTTTGGTAATTTAGGATTTTTAATATATTTTTGAAAATTTTTATTTTCTCATTTACTTTTGATAAAAAACTTATTTTAAGGTGGCTTTTAAGGTATTATTTTTATTATATTTTATTTTTTTATTCATATAAATCTATTGATTTATTTTCTTTTCAAAATAAACTATTATATTATGCTCTTAGAATTTCTGAAAATTACTCCTTTTATATGTTTTGTAAGTCTTAGAATTTGATATAGTTTTTTATTGAAATAAAATAATATTTTTCTTTAAAAGTATTTTAATTTTTGATATTCTTTTAAATTAATAAATTTTAATACTTATTAATCTGATATTCATTTTAAAATCAACAAATGTTTAGAAAATTTTCACTTATAACAACTTATTCATCATTTTATAGTTTATGATCATATTTCTTTCAAAATATAATATTTTCCTCAATTGAATAATTAAAATTAGTCTGCTTAAATTCTCTCTAATAATTTTTGATCAATCTTGTAAAATTTCCAACAAATATTGCCTTGCTTTGTTAATTATTTCTCGTTAGAAGGTCCCCTACTTTCATCCACTTTTTCATTCACACAACTTTGAAATCTTAATTTTCATGATAAAAATTAACTTCACTTTGTCATCGTACTAGTCACATTGGTCTATATATATATATCAACTAAACACCAATATAAATATGTAAAAAGTTATATTAAGGATGTTTGGATAAAAAATTTATTTTAAAAATATCGTATTAAAAAAATTATTTTGTCTCATTTTTTTTTTTAATTTTAAAATTGTGTTTTGAATTAATTATTTAAATACTCAAAAAATTATTTAGCATTTTTTAAATTTTAAAACGACGTTTTATACTTATTTTAAATACATCTAAACACCTTCTAAATCTTCACAATATTAGTGGTCACAACCTAATTAGAATAAAACACACAATATTATAATAAAGGCTTTAATTTCATTATGATTGTTGTACCCTTATTAATGAATTTTAACAATCATTCAATTTCTATCTTTTATATATGCATATATATTTTGTCAAAGTTAAAATATGGCTAAAATTTCCATCAAAATCTTAGCAATATTAACTAAACCTAAGTTTAGTAACTTTTCTAGCTAGTAACACAATTTTTTTACTTATCATGTAAAAAATATAGCTGAAAATAACATCAAAATCTATTAATAACAACCTTATTATCTAAACAAATCCAAGTTTAATGACCAATGTTGAAACAAGTAATAAATTAATTTGAAGATTATACACAACAATGAATACTATTATCATCATAACAAACATGGTATATATATATATATATATAATAATAATAATAATAATAATAATAATTCCATCAGTAACTACAAAAACTTAATTAATTAAACCCTAAAAATGAAATTACAAACTTTAGCTTGGTCCACATTCCAAAACAAAATTAATACAGGAGAAAAGTTATCTTACTTGTATTAGAAGCAAAACAATTCAAGGCATGATCACTCCCCAGTCGATTGTATGAAGACATTGATCTTTCAAATCAAACGAGACATGACTACTGAAATTGTAATATACGTTGCAATAATATATAGTTAATATACTACAAAGAAAAAATACATAATAACAAAGTTGATTAATAATGCAATACCTTCATAGAAAAATTATTTGAACTATATTAAGAAGTTGCAGTATCTTTATCTGCCGGCTGCTGCTGCCTTTGATTGTTATTACTTTGAGAATATTGAGCAAACCCAGAATTTACATTCAATGAGAAGTTCTTGATTGGCAGGCTTATTGTTCTAGAAGTTGGGAGAATGTGTTGTGAATCCCTTGACGAGTCATTGTGATCTGATAATGGAGATGGAGGATGAGGATAATATTGTGGCAAAAGCGAAGACATTGTGGAAGGCGCCGGACAAAATAAGAATTGAGAATTTGAAGAGAAAGCTAGTGATGATGGCAATGGAACAGTAGAAGTAATATTAGTACTACTACTAGTAGTAGTACTATTGTTGTTTAGGGAAGCTTGTAATGATGACTGGGGGAGAAATCCATGAGATAAAGATAGATCTGAAGCATCCCAATGGTAATTATAAGAGTTGAAAGGAATGGAATTATTTAGAAAATTATTACTAGTTAAAGGAAACAACTTTTGAGCAGCTAGTGAGACTTGTCCACCATAATTAGTACTATAATTGCAAAATCCACCATCTTGATTATTATTTTCTTGATCATAATTTGTTTTGATCCATTTTCCTTTCTCAATAATACTTGGATGATTTGGATCTGGCTCTGGCTCTGGCTCTGGCTGATCTAGCTCCCAATATTTTGATTTCTCTGCGATTCTTTCTTGATTCTCCCCATCATTATTAAGACCAGAACTATTATTATTGTTGATATTTATCCCTAAGGATGAGTGAAATCCTCCTCCTCCATCCTTATTATTGAAAGTCAAATTCGGATCATGAAAGAAAGGAGAAGCAATAAGAGAAGATTGAGAAATTGCATTAACATTATTAGTATTATTGGAATGATGATGATGATGAGAAAATAGCATTTGGTGATGGAATTGACCAAATCCTTGAGGCAATTGAAGTGGTGGAAGCTTATCAATATCATTTTTAGTAGCATCAAGTAACCAATCTATTACCTTACTAGGCTGACTCAACCCAAGCTTATCCTGAAGATCATATAATTGAATGGCTGTGGGTACTGAAAGCCTAATTCTTCTATCCCTTAATCCTCTTATTGTGCAAACTTTGCTATGCCTATCTTTTCCTCCGAAAGAACGCGAAACTCGAACAATTCTCGGGTTCCTAAATGCAGACCATTGTCTTGATGATGATGATGAAGTTGAAGGTGGTGGTGCTGCCTTGGTGAACTTGTTGGTGTCATTTCCATCACCTTCTTGCTTTGCTTCAAAACTACTAATTTTTTCTTTTGAACTTATAATCATCTTATTGATGACTTGCAAGATATCCATTCATGATCAAGAACCTGTATATATATAAAGATCCCATCAATTTTTTTACACCATTTCTTGCAATTTTTTGAGAATTTGACTCATAATTCATCAAGAAAACAAGAAATTGTAAGCAAAAAATTAATAATAAAAAAAGAAAACTAATTCTTTAGTTTTTTTAATGCATATATTGCTCAAATTCGAACGAAAGAAATAATTAATTATATAAAAGAGTGAATGTTAAGTTGAATCTGGCTAGGGTTTAGCTGAATCTAAATTTTCTAATATAAAAACCAATCTGATTCATGAAGATAACGATTAAAGCAAAGATTCAAAAACAAAAAATAATTGTAAATATAAATATATATAAGTTTAATATCCTACTTACATATTGAGAAATAAAACTATAGGGTTCTTGGAAGTGATGAATTTTGCTACTTGAATGTTTAGCTTGGATGAGGAGGAGGAACAAGAGTAGCCAGAAAAGGCAATAGCATCATGAAAATCCAACTCATATCTTGTCTTCAATTTAAATGATCAGAAGGTCTAAAATTCACATCAAAATTATTTGCCAAGAATAATAATAATTCAAAGAAAAAATAAAAAATATATTAAAGATGCTAAAATTTAACCGATGAAAAAGAATAAAGGTATGGCATGGCGTGTTCATGACCATGTGTTGCCATCTCACTTTGAGACGTTAATTTAGTCTATACTAATTAATAACAATTTTATGATAAAAAATTGTTCATACCACATACTGAACAATCACCTGCCTAATAATGAAATCTAGTTGGTCTTTCTTGTAGTTTACATATCTTAATATTTTCTCTCTTTTTTCCTATGGTTAATTTTTCCACAGGGGACCATCCAACACGAATTAGAAAGGAAGGGCTTATGCTTTATCGACATCTACAGCTAGCTTTATAATGCATGCCTTGATGAATAAAAAGTTATAGTATATATCCAATTTTGGATTTTAATATTGATTTAATCATAAAATTTTAAACTCTTACTTAACCTTAATTTCATAATTTCATAATTGGGATCAGTTATATAAAATTTTAATTTCCACTCTAAAAGATTTTGGACAACATTTTTTATAATTATAATGTTTCTAAATTATATTATATTTCTCTCCTTCAAATTTAGTTTAAATTATCCTTTCCTTTTTTCCTTTACTTTGTACTCAACCTTTCTAATCAGAGTCTTTTATATTTTCGTTTCACATACTCAAATTATTAGTCACCATTTTTTTATTTTATCATCAGTTTATACAACTCTCACTTTATTTCTAATATTTTCATTACATATTTTATTTATTTTAATATGATCATATATTCATTTTAATATTCTCATCTTAACAAAATTCTTTTTCGAAATACATTCACTATCATATAATATAGTATATTGAATAGTCGTACTATTTTTAATTTATTAAAAATTTTACGATCATCTATGACTCACGTAGTAAATCTTGAACTCTGAAGTAAAAATTAAAAGAAAATTAATTATATATGTATATATATAGTTAGTTAATTAATTAATCCACAAGAAATATATAATTAAATAAAAATTGGAATTTAAGATAATTATGTAGGAACGTAGATGGTGAGAAATTAATTAGATAAATGTTAATTAGTGATACTATGGGTTAGGAAGTTTGATAAAAATTGTATTAGATTTAGATGATAGATACAGATAGATATCTACATATGCACATTGTAGATGAGGGACCAAAGTAGGTTCTTTAAAGCATCTACAGATAGTAGAATTAAGGACCACTTTCACATACACATATGGCAGTGAGATTTTCATAGCAGAAGGTGAACTTAAACTATACATGGAAGCTAATTTTTTTATTTATTTAATAAACAAATTAACCAAAATTAATTATAGTAATTTATATGGTTTCTACAGTACCAATTTAATTAATGATTCTTAATTAATTAATAATTTGTACTTGTTTTACCTTTGAGATTCATCCGAAATTACTATAGTGATTAGTTATTAAATAATTTTTTTAATTTATCATAACAAATATATAATTTTTAATGAGAATTTAAACTCGAGATCTGTCATTTTATACACGATTTTAATATTTTATTTAAAATTTTTAATTGATAAAAAGAATAATATTAGGATTTTTTTTTCTTTTTTCGTCTATATATACACACACAATAGTAACAGAGAAAGAGAGAGTTTAGAGGTTTAGAGTTACCTTAATAATTTGGAAAATGGAATCTTCCCCAAAAATAATTGAGGTGTAAAAGACTGTACGTAGTTGCAGTTACAGTTGCACCAGTCAAAAGCTGACCTCTACTTTATATCCCCATCTCATCGAAACCCTAAAACACTCTCCAAATTTATTAATTAATTAAAACCCTATTTTCTTTTAATTACATGCAGAAACCATGCAATCATGCATATAATATAATATCCCTCTTTAAAGTTTAAACAACATAACAGTAATAATGCTAATTTTTATTTTTATGAATTATTAACTGCAAAATTAGATCAATTATGGTTTCTGATTTATTTTCTTCTAGGGTTTTTAGTTATATAATATGGGAATTTTTCCTTTTTTTATATATATTTTTGAATTATCTGTTACTGATTTAGTGATTAGTGTTATGATAGATTAAAAATAAAAATAGTTGGCATCATCACGAGGAGAAAGGGTTTTTAACACTATTCTGATTCCCACCATAAATTGCAAATAAAAAAAATGGTCCCCAAATAGAAGACAAGCACTGTTGTTTCTACAGGCACAGTAATTAATCTAAATTCACTATGTTGCTTCTTCCAACATAAAAGGGAATTACATATATATATATAGTATAAATATTCAGCAAAAGATACCTAGGGTTCTCACTTATCTTCTCCAATCTGGACCAGTTTACTCATAATAATTATGAAAAAGCTCTGATGCTTGAAGAAGAAGAAGAAAATTTGATATTAGAAACTAAAAATAATTAGTTAGGAAAAGGAGCATAAGAAAAAGAAGAAGAAGAATAATCCATACCCAAGAAATAAAAAAAATTTATCGAAGAATTTTGTTTAATGTTACTTGAGTTATTTTCAGAATTGTAGTTAAGATTGCTAATTTGAATTCATAATGAGTAAAAAAAAATTATTTTTTGGATTGTATTACACGATTTCGGATATAATTAAAGTAAGATAAATAATTTTTTTATTTTTTAATAAATTTAGAATAAATGGGTTGAAATAGTTTAAAATCATAGGTTTATTAATGCATGGGTTAAAAGAGTAAATCATATTAAGTTGAATGTTAGAAAGAAATGTAGAGATAGATCTAAACTAATATGGGAAAGAGTAATTAATAATGACTTAGTTACTTTAAATTTTTTTGCAAATATAATCTGTGAGCGATTAAAATAGAAAAAAAAAATTTATATAATCGACCACAATTAATTTGAGATTAAAATTTAATTGAGTTGTATATTACGTTTCATATTTATTTTAAATAATTATTAAAAATTACTTTTCATATTAATATTTTGTAATTTTTTTCAACTTCTAAGATGGCCATTTTATTTGTTATAATCAAGCATAAATCAAGGTTTTAGTGTAAAATTAAATGACAAATACATAAAGAAAGCAAAAAAGACAAGTTGTTCCTATTTAATTAAGCAATTATTTAAAAAAGAGAGCATTAAAAGGTAATTTTAGATGTTGAAATAATCCATTAAAAGGTATTTAAGTAATATTATATCAATTTTGTCTTTTAAAAAAGGGTTTAATATCAATAAGAATTGAATTCTGACATTCATTATATTGAATAACCAATTCATACATATATAAATTTGAGAAACAATTAAAAACACATTAAAAGGGTAATTCAAGTAACCTCAAATTAATTCCATAAAAAAAAATATATACATAATGCCTATATAAATATTATACTGCGACAATTATATACAATTAAAAAACACTCATGCAGTTGACTATTACACTGTGCAGGGATGAGGGATGGGCTAAGTGGTTAAGCCAGCCATTGCTATGCACAGTTGCCTAACCCAATACCTACTTAACATTAAATATAAATGGTAGAGTTTAAAACTTAACTAACCCTATATATACACAATGTGGTTAATTATATCAACTTGATTTTTTAGTCATAATTAATTAATTAATTACCTTTTATTTGATTTAATTCACAATATGCGAAGCACTACTTGCACGCCCACTTGCCCAAATTAGTACCAAATTTGATTATGATTTTGGTCTAGCAATCACTACAACGCTAATTCATGCTGGCTTTGAAATTTATTAAGTGCTTTGTTATATTGAAGATAATCTTATATATAATAAACAGTTATGGAGAAAATTAAATAATTACGAATATGAAATATCTCTTGCTAAAAATTAATAACATTAATTACTAAAAATATTTAATGTAAATTAGGGTTTTTATTTTATTTTATTTTTTTTCTTGACAAAACTATATTTGTTATGTGCCAATTAAACATTTTTATTAGTAACAATCATTAATTGGAACTTTAAGATATAAATAAACCATATGAAAAAATAAGGAGAACTTAACAACTTCATAGAGGGGATAGAGAGCAACTGAGCTTGCAATATTGAAACCAATATGACAAAAGGTCTTAAGGAGAAAGTAGAATCTTCGTGCTCTAATTTGAGTTAATTTTCGTTCTCAAATTCAATCCAAAATGAGATCTAAACATCATACTAAAACTTGGTATCTTTTATTTCAATATGGAAATTTTTTAACTCTAAACATACACACAGATATATATATATATATATAGCATTAAATTAAGATAATTCTTAAACACTCTCTCTTAATTTAGAACTTCTAAATTAAGTGATTTCTTAATAGAGTCATCCCTCTTATAACATTTAGTTTTACAATTCTAATTACTTCTTTTTTTCTTGCATATCATATACCACTCAACCTACAAATTCAAAAATAATTTATATCTTAACATGCCTAAATCCTTTTTTTTTTTTTTCTTTTTTGTATGATCATATAATGTTCAAGTTCACTGGATATGACTAATCTATACTTGAGACGGGAAGAATCTACAATATAAATTATAAATTACCAATAGTGATTAGATATATTTAAGTACTCCCTCCGTTTTTTTTATCTATCGTTTAACGTTTTGCACATATATTAAAACACTTATTAATTAGATTCAAAATGACTTATTTAATTTTATATCATTAACCTTATCTTAAATTAAGTTATTATATTCTAATTAAATGTTATAAAGATAAAGTAGGAAAAAGTTGATAAATATTATTTTGAAAATTTAAAATGATAATTAAAAATAGAAATGGATGAATTTCTAAAACGACAGATAAAAAAATAGAAAGAGTAATAACTATCCATGATATTAATATAATAATTAAATATATATTTAAATTATGGGATTAATATTATAATTAACCGGTTAATATGTCATATTACTATTGATTAATTTATAATCATATATGATGAATTAGATTCATTTAAAAATTTCTCCTCTCAATACTTATTTTTTTTCATTAATAAAGTTCGAACTCATAACTAGAAAACAAGCTTCTTAATATTCGAACCAACAAGTATTGATATACACCTAAATCCTTTTTGTCATAGTATATGGAACTCTTACCATGTGAAGGAAGAATATGAAACTAAATTATATATCATTTAGCAATTTAATAAACACATAATATATATGTGGAGACAAATTCATCAACTCTGACTTGCATGAACTTTACATCCCTAATTTTGTTATCGAAGACACATTAATTTCGCAAAGTGTCAGTCTATATCAGTGATGAAAGTGACTCAACAATCTAAAGATAAAAACTATTGTCTCCAGTTAAGTAAAAAAAAAGTAAAATCAGAACTCCTATGTCACCTCTTTCAAGGCATGACTCCTATATATATATATATATATATTCAATTTCACCCATGATGATGATTATATGTGTGTGTGTATATAAGTTTCTGTTATATTTGAAGCATTAAGAAATGCTAATTCTAGTCTCTAAGGTAGATAAAAATGTTATTTTTCTAATGAAGAAGACAATATAATTTTTGAGATAATTATATATTTAGAAAAAATTTAACTTTTATTTTTTGTATATATATAAGATTTATTTTTAAAGTGATGAAATTATCGAATTTTAAATTTCTTACTTCTTACACTAAATTATTAACTCGGATTAGTCATTAGATTACTAAATGAATGACATTAAATTATTTCATTTTTATTTATAATTTTTTTTATTTTAAAGATGGAATAAATAGTACAAAATGAAGATTTTAATTTATTATTTTAATATTTGCGATTACAATAAAATACAACTTTATTAAAAAAAAAAATTATTCTAACTTATTTTTATATTAATTTATTTATATTTTTCTAATATAATAATTTTATAATTATATTTTATATTAAATAATTAATTTTAAGGATACTCGTAGTTATTTAATCAATTAATGATATGTAATGAAAGCAATATTAAGGTACAGACAATATTGACAGCAATGCAACAGTTGGCTTTAAAACCCTAGGCCGAGTAAATAATTATCCCCTTATATATATATATATATGGAATGAAAAAAGAAATTATATATATTCACATTCTCATTGTCTGTGTGTATAAATGTATACAAGAAAATGAAAGGAATAAAAAAAAAAAACAAGAAACTCAAATGAAACAAATTAATCCAAAGGAATATTATTGCTAAATTAAGAAGCATGCATATAAAATATTTATTCACTTTCTTTATCCTTTTTTTAGTTTCTTTATGTCTGTTTCTGTGATGATGAAGTTAATACACACTCTATTATGCCAAGAAAATGACAGCGCCAAACCCTAGAAATTTAGATATGATCAAACCAAAGATAAATGTGTGTGCTCTGTGTCTCACTTTTACACTGTAATAATACAAAAAGGTACACAGAATATTTAAAAAAAAAAAAAAAAAACTGCAACTCATATTGTGACTCTCTAACACTCACGCGCCACAATACATTTGTTAAAACGCGTGCACGTGCCGACATCTACTGCCTGTTTATAAAAAGAAAAATATATATATTTTTTTTATTAGGAGGGCAGAACGAACTGCACCGCAAAATAATAAAAACTTACATCCACTTAATTTCATCATTTTAAATTATCAACTAATCAATAGTTAAAATTATTGGTTCATAGATTTAAAGTCAATAATTTTAACTAAATCAATCATATTAATTTATAAATAATTTAAATTATATTTAAATAAAATAAAATTAAAAATTTTTTAAATTAATATTTTTAAATTTTAGTTTGGATAATTAATTTAAAATGTAAAATAAAAATATTAAAAAATAAATAAATAATAAGTACTATATAAATTAAAATATTTTTATAAAATGAAATTATATTTCAAATATATTTATAAAATGTTAAAATAAGAGTAACAATATTTTACATGAATGAAAATTTTATATTATGTAATAAAAATTAATTTAAAAAATAAAAAAATCTCAAAATTTGATATAAATAAAAAAAATAAACGAAAAAATCTTTATAAAAAATAAAATTTAGGTACATAGAAATTATAATATAAAATTTTAGTATATTTCAATTCGGTTTGATTTTAATAATTTTCATATATTCAAACTATAATCAAGCCACTTATTTAACAATCATTTTAAACTAATATGAATCATACTAATAATAAAATTATGATTTTTTTATTTAGATTAAATTTGATGGAATCGTTTTGTTTGATTTTGCTAAAGTTTATACAGCCCTACCAATAATAAAAAGATATATTAAGTTATAACTACATATGAGATGAATTTCTTTATTTTAGTTTGAAATTATAAATTAAAAAATATATATTATTTTTAATGTCATTGGAGACAAAATTTAAAGTTATATGTTTTCAAAATCAATTTTTAATTAAATGATAATGCAAACTAAAGTGACTACTAAAAAGTGTCAGATTCAATCACTTAAATCCTTTCCCTTTGAAATCACTTAAATCCTTTCCCTTTGAAATCTAACAATACATATTTAACTAGTTTAATTATTTAAAGCTAATAATTTGACATTACTTCTACAAAAAAAAGAAAAAATTTTTTTTTGGGCTAATCAACAAAATGTGAATGTTTGAATTCTTAATATGAGGATTTAAAGTATTTTTCACTGTGTATCAGTGCATTTTTAATTTCAAATGAGAAAATAAAAATGTTTGGCATTTAATTTAAAATTTATTTTGGCTCATCTAAATTAGATTTTATTTTTAAATAGTCAAAAGCAATTTATGAAAATTTCAATGTACAAATTTAATTTTTGTAATAATAATATTAAACTGACCATTAGATTTACTATCAATCAAAAAATTTTAAAAGAATAGAGTTGTGAAGATTTGAATTCATATTTAAAATTTATAGCACTACAAAATAAGATTACAATTATATATCTAAACAAAAGCTATATATATAATTGAATGATGATTAAAGTGATTAAGCATATGCCTGAGGAAATTCAATGTGTGTTAAGAGTGATATAATTATGCATGAAACTTTCTATTATGAGAATAAAATAAGGCCAGAAAAATTAATGTTGTTACAAAAAAAAATTAAAAATAGGTTGAAGGGCATTGAAGTCCAGCAAACACCACTATATATAATATACAGTGGTCCAATTATCTCTATATAGAAAAATGGAGAAGATTATTATTTATTATACTGAGCAAAAGAAAGGTTGTGTATTCACTATTCAGCTACTGCACCACCAACCTTGATGTTTCCAAAAATCACTTTTAATTACTTATTAGTAATTTGCAGAGTTCATCAGTCAATAATTACAAAAATTTATTATTTCTTACCTTTAGGAGTAAAAGTTAAAATCTATATATTATCTTTATTTTTTTTTATTTATCATTTTTAAAATTCATCTAATTATATTTTTAATTATTATTTTAAATTTTTAAAATAATATTTATCTATTTTTTTCTATTTTATTTTTATAGTATTTAATTAGAATATAATAACTTAATTTAAAATAAAATTAAAAATATAAAACTAAATAAGTTCTTTTAAATTTAATTAATAAGTGTTTTAATATATGTATAAAATATTAAATGACAGATAAAAAAAATGAAGAGATTATATCTCTATTTAAAGAAAAAAAAAACTCACCTAATAATTTATTTATTTGAAAAAAAAAATTGATTTATAATTTAAAATGAAAGAAAAAAAAAAGAATCTAACTTTTTTGGACGGAGAATAATAAACTCAATTCAGATTTTTTTTTTCCCCTTTTTGGTGATACAATTACTTGCTAGGGACTTGGAGAAATAAACCCCAAAAAGCCTTATTTTTTGTGCTTTGAAAGCTGCTTGAGTTTTAATTCAGACTATGTCCTTACCTGATTGTGAAGTGTATTTATGGTCCAGTTTACAGAGATATAATATCTTTTAACATGTGAATTGTGAAGATTAAGAAAATTAATTAATGAGGGCCTGGACTTTGTTTTCACTGTCTGGCAAATTTTGACAGACATTCTAATCTCATCCATTGTCTGTTTTTGGTAATATATATATTATGTATATAATTTAACCATTGAAATTTATAATATATAATAAAATATATATTTGCTTTTAACAATTTATCTTGTTTTTGCAATTCAAACATGAATTAATGGTGAATTCGGTGGTCAGAGGTGTTAATAGATCTATGGTTTTAAGTTGAGTTTGAACAACATAATAGATCTTGAGACAATAGAACTTGGACCTAGAGTTCAAACACCTTGATCCTAGCCTTATTTTGACTCCTCTAAAATAAAAATGGCAAGGATTTCATGGTCAGGCATACATGTGCCAGTAACTCCATTATCAGATTTCTTCCATGTAATAGATTAATTAGGAGTGGTGATGGTGATGATATTTTAACCTATTATTAAGCTACTCGGTTTATTTAACATATCTTTGCTTCCCTAAGCTTTCCCTATTGATTTTATTTAATTTTTAGGGGCTGCTCACATTCACCTCATCTATGGCTAAATATCACATTCAGCTTGTTCATTGGAGTTGTAATACAAGTTTAATAGGGCGGCTTATTGTAATTACTAATTAGACAAGCTATGTAAATTACATAATCCCATTAGCTTGGGATTAGGCCTGCTCACTTTATGAGCTGTCTGCCTCTATTTGAGACCCTCCAGCCCCCCGATGTTCAGCTACAAACCCCGCGCCCCCCACCCTAAAACAAGTCTTTCTCCAAAATAGAAATCCAAATTTGCCTCTTGTTTGTATAAATGAATTTGTAATATAAAACTCGCTTGAATTTCATAATATATAGTTCTCACAAATGAAATGAATTTCATAAAATTTATACCAAACAAGGTCCTTAATCACGTCTGCTCCTTGAATTGCAGAGGACAAACGTTGAAATGTCTTTAAAAAGTTTTAATCAAGGAAATCATACTAAAAAAGAAATGAAATGATGTTTTTGATATCATCTGAATCAGCCGCCTTCCCAACTGCTGTTGCATTTGGAATTTTATACACATACATGAACAATTCTAAACAAAAATAAATGAGATACAAGTGCAGATTACTGCTTTTATTGATGTCAGTTGCCAATTAAGTGCAGGAGAAACAAGATTAACATTATGCTAAAAAGATCTGCACCTCTTCGCTGGACAGAAAAGATCAACAAAAGGTGAAGCATATAGATTTAACGACAATCCCACAAGACCTGATAAGAAGCCAAAAGGTTTTCGATATCAGCAATGGTATCTTGAAGCCCAGAAATCTCATATTATTCGTAAATTCTGGGAGTAGTTAGTAAGTTTTTGAGATCATTGTTATCTAAAAAGTTTTTGGGGTGCAGGATCTGTTAATTCTTGCAGCAACTGAGAATAACACAAACATAAATAAACAAAAAGTCCAAAAGGGATAAATAGAGAACAAAAGACATGGTAGATCTACACCAAGTTAAAATAAATAATTAGGCAGCCAAACAAATGCATACACCATTAAACTTCTATTTTCACATAGATTACGAACTACAGTGTAATAAAGTACATCTAGATTGCAGTAATATCACCAGAACATATATGCTAAAAGGTTTAGCAGTGGATTGTTTAACATAACAGCCTTCACTACAACTTTAATGCATTCAACAATATACTGCACACAGCATGCAAGTAAAGCTACTCTCTAACATAACCTAAACAGTCTCCGAAGATTTGTCTCGAAAAAATAAAAGATAAAACAAAAGCCCGAAATGAAACAAAACAAATTTGAATTATCAGCAGAATGACATAGCCATCTCTGCTAGGAAGGAAGCAGAGGGAAAGATTGCAATCACAATAAACAGCCAACTTGACCCTTGAATGGAATTCTGACATGATTTACTACAACATACAAACAGCATGACTGTTCCCCCTAAATGACAGGATGTACAAGCAGATGGAATGGCAAAGGTGGGAAGTTTTATGTGCTATTAGATTCTAAATGGTATAGACTCAGGTGGCCTAAATATTGACTTACTTGAAATAGATCCTTCATAATTACTCTATCCTTGTTATCCAAATTTACAAAAATTCATCACATGCCAGTTTAAAAACTTAGCCAATTAAAATCAAAATATTAAAACAAAAACAAATCAAAAACCCTCTGTCTGTTTTTCTCTTAGTTCTTACAAACATTCTTTTTACCAACAAATCTGCTCACTTCACTTGCATGTTTTGCAGAGCATTAAAATTGGTCAAATCAAATACAAACATTTTAATCAATAACACTCCATGGATGGTGCACCACTGCCCACAAAGCCTTAAGCCCATGCGGAGGATATTAACTTATAGCCCTTAATTGCTTTTAAATAGGACTGGGATACAAAATTGTGAATGGCTCATGCTTAAAGGATATCTATCCATCATCCTCTTAAGAGGGATTTAAAAGGCCTACTTAACCAAATTCCACAAATCAAATAACAAAGACAAAGGAACTTGAAACATGGCAATCCCCACTTCACTGAGTTCTAGAAATAAAAAAAAAAAACAAAGATCACAGAACATATGCAGGAAGGGGTGAGCATTAATCGGTTAAATAGATTAACTAAATCGAACTGATGTAATTTGATTAAATTAGTTCGGTTAAATAAAAATCAATGGTCCAGTTCGGTTAAAGAATATAAAATTTTGGTTTTCAATTTTCAATTCGATTAAAAATTTTCATTTACCAAATTAAACAAACTGACAAATTTACTTTTTTTTTCCATTTTTTTAGATAAACAAATTAGAAATTACAATGTGCCAATTAGATTATATGTTTATATTTTCATATTTTCATTTCTTTTATGAATTTATGATTTAATTAATGCACAATTAGTTTGTATACTTAAATTTCTGAAATATTAGGATATAAAATTTGTTTTTAATATTAAGTGGCATTATTTCATGCCAAGATTTACTTATTTTTTCATTTTCTTATATAAAAAAATTAGAAAATTTCAAGATAATAGATAATAAATACTCATAATATATTTTTAGTTAAAGTGAAAGATATTTTATAATATTCATTTTTTTAACTGAAAAAACACAATGTAACTGATTTAACCGAAATATAATATTTCGGTTCGATTAATTTGATTTTGTAATTATTTCAATTCAATCGGTTTGGTTAATATTTAATTTCGATTAATGAAAATTATTAACCGAAGCAACTGATTGCACACTCCTATATATAGACGGAGATAAAGTTGTAGTCATCCCATCGAGTGATAAAGCCTCAAAACTTCAGGCGAAACTATCATAATTTAATAGAAGAATGAAAACATGAGTTAGCATGTTTTCCACTTTGATATTTGCTAATCAAATTTGATTTGTATTTTTTTCTAATTTTGAATTTGTATACTAATTGAATTAGATTAAAGTGATTTAAATAGATATGAGACAAATCATGATTCATTATAATGAACATAAAAATAATAAGAGTTGAATTCACTTACTTGAGTCTTGAATTGCCTATATTCCTTGTCCTTATATTTCCTCTTTGAATGGGTATGACAAGAAGTCATAGAGAAAGAAAATTCAAGAGAATTTTTGTAGCAGTGTTGCCTTTTCAAAAGCCTAGTTCTTTAACCCTATAATTATTTATAAGTATGAGAACAGCTTCAAACACTGAAACCCATCAAAAACTTCTTGGAAACTTCAAAAAGGGTTCCCTTTTTTTTTATTTTTTCACATTTGAAAACTCTACTAATCTAGAGAAATTACAACTTTCAGAAAACGTAGGCCAAAACCATATTAGCCAATCCCAGTTAATTTCGGATTAAGACTAAGTTGAGTTGAGTGTATTTATAAACTCTAAGGAAACTTTGGGAAAACTTTAGAAGTTCATTTTCAATTTAAAATTTTAAGACGGGCTGACGGGGTTTCAACTAAATTTATAATATATATACTTAAATAATAAAAAAAAAAAGTGAGAAATAAAACAAAAGATAAATCTTAACTCTATTTGTGTAATCTAAAGAACCAGGGAACAAAAAAATTTGAAGTCTTAAATTCCTCGTACAAACAGAATATGTGATTTTATTTTTATTCAGCCACTAAATTTGTGAAACCAAATCCGCGTTATAAAATCATATCCAAAACCATAAGTACATATTTCCTACAGAGTATAGTAATAACAATTCTGATTTGCTTACCCATATACTGATTTACATGCTTGAGCAATCCTTGCCAGTCCTAACTAGAGCACTGTCAGATGACCATGTGATTGAAAGGATAATTTTATGCTTATATCATGTCCACACATTATACAACTCAACTCAGCCTCAATCCTAAAATTACGAAAACTGTAATTTTCTTTGGTCAAGCATGCAGTAAGAATGCAATCATACATGCAAGAATTCCAACTTTCACTCCAATCAAAAGAAATGATTGTCATATCCTCTTCATGTATGGACAGAGAAACAAAGATCATAAATCCCTTGTTGTTGTGCAGTGGCTAGTGGGTCTCAACTCTGAATCACTGGTCCATAGGCTAGGCTAGTGGGTCTCAACTCTGAATCACTGGTCCATAGGCTATCTGTCTATCTCGATTTCTATTGAAACAATCCCACAAACACATTATCACACCAATGCTATTGCCATTTTTTACCACAAATGCAACAAGTATTTTTCTAATTTAAATTTCAATAAACAAAATAAGTAAGTTACATTGTTTATAATTCTAGAGGGGGCATAAGCATAACCACCACTATGCAAGTGCATTCATGATAATTTCAAACAGCTTAAGCCTAATGCCATAATAATCTAAAACACATTTATTTATTCATTTACCCTCGCACTGAACCAGCAAAAACACCAGCTTTAAGCTCCTCATACTTCATTCATTCAAGGGGAAAAAACTTGGAATACCAATAATACACAACACAAACATGTTTTAGTACAACTTTTAACCTAACAATGGATAATATACTAACATTGAAAAAAAAACACTAATACAAATCTAGCAGGACTCTAAAACTCTTAAGATAGTATTATTGAAAATGCCTGTGACAAAAAGGCAATAATTCACAAATCAAAATCACAAAAATGCACAAATCCAACCATCCCTAAATCCAAAATCAATATCCCATCATATTCAGACCCTCAAAACAAACGCCATTATAATAGATTCATCACTCAAAACCTAAAAAAAAACTCATTTCTAAACAAAAAAGTAATAAAAACTCACCAATTTCATTTCTGGTAGCCGCCGCCTCGCGCATTGTAATCCTCCTCCACTTTCGCAGTCAAATAAACGGGCGGAAAATCAGTGACATCGAAAGCCTTCTCCTTCATCATTTTCTCTACATCAGCCATCTTCAAAACGGTACGTTTAATTGGAGGACGGTTACGGCGCTGATCGCGAGTGTAGTACTTGATGTCGTAAACCGTTTCCGGGTCGGATGTGGGCACGATGGGATTGATCTTAGGGTTGGCGGGGCAGTGAACACGGTAGTCTAGAGCGTTGGGTACGGCGGATCGGTATTCTGGGTCGGCGCATGGTCCTGTTATCTCCCAGGGCTTCTTGATGAAGCGTCTCAGAGTTTGGAGGAGGGATGAAGAGGCGGCGGCGGCGGGTTTCGCCATTTCAGAGTCGCAGAGAAAGAGAGAGACTGAGCAATGGCAGAACTGTTGAATAAGGAAGTGTACGAGTGATACAGAATTTCAGATGGGATTAATTTGAAAAGACGAGGCCCATTTTTGGGGTCTGATTTATGATTTGAGAAAGATACGAGCAATAATAAAAATAAAATGATAAATTATAATTTAGTATCTGAGTTTTGATCCGAAAAATAAAGTGGTCCCTATATTATGTGAAATATATGATTTAATCCTTTAATTTTTATTTTGTAAGACTATTTAGTCCTTCCATTTATTTTTTTGACTTTTCTAGTTAAAAATAAATTAAAAATAAAAATAAAATAAAATTATATTCCAAAATACCCTTACACCTTCTCTACCGTACCTCTTTCTCTTCAACAATCTCTTTGTACCTTTATTAATACTCTTCATAATTTCTTCATCTTTTTATTCTTGTTCTCCCTTGTTCCTCTTTTTCCCATTCCCTTTCTTTTTCTCTTTCTCTGTCATCTTCCCTCTCTCTTTCTCTGTCATCTTCTCTCTCTCTTTCTCTTCATCATTTTCATCTTTTTCTTTAACAGTAGAAGATTTCGGGGCGATTTTAAAATTTGGCGGTGGTGGCAGTGGCTTTTTGTAACCTTTGATTTGTTATTATTGAATTATTAGATTATTAGTTTATTTTTTGAATAATTGGATTGTTGGTTTGTTTGTTTGATTATTGGAGTTAATTATTAAATTATTTTGAATAAATTATTGGAGTATAATTTTTCTTTAGTATTATCTTTTCTTAGTTTTCATTAGCCTAGTAGAAGCTTTAATTTTTTTCACTTGTTAAATTAGAGTTAAAAAATAGAAGAAAATTAAAAATTTTTAAAAGAAAATTATTAATTTGTATAGTAGTAGGTGATAGAAAATTTAATAGTGAATAAGGGATATTTTAGTCATTTCACTTAAGATTTTAACGAAAAAAGTCAAAAAAAATAAACGGAATGACTAAATAGTTTTACGAAATAAAAATTCAGGAACTAAATTATGTATTTCACATAATATATGGATTATTTCATTTTTCGGACCAAAACTCAGGGACGAAATTATAATTTACCCAAAATAAAATTATTTCCTACTACTAATTTACAAATAATTAATTTGAGAAGTTAATTTTTGTTTAGATTCTAGTTAATTAATTAATTATAAATCAAATATACTTTATAACAATATTTATATTTTATTTAATTCCAAATAACATATTGATGTATAAAAATTAATTTTAAATTTAATTTTTAAAAAAATTAGACATAATAATTCTATAAAAAGACATTATAATATAAATGATTTTTTATTATATATAATTTAAAGTAAAACCTCAATCAATTAGTATCGTTGAAACTCATAAATTTTATTAATTAAAAAAATATTAATTAATTGAATATTAATTTAAATTATTAATCTAAATTAAAATCGTAAAAAATTATTATATAATATAGATTATTAATTTATCGATTATTAATCCAAGTTAACTTAATTTTAAAATTTAAAATTATAAAAAATTTCATTTATAACTAAATATATTATTTTTATATAATATTAACATAATCTATATCATTATTTATCACTTTATCACTTTATACATTAATTACAATTTTTTGAGAAATGATATTGCGAGAAATTATTAAGTAGGATGAGAATATATTTTTTTTTACTCACATAAAAATAAATTCACATTAGTGTATTTTCACTTTAATTTATTTTTATGTAAATATGAAGAATATATTAACATTTTATCTAATAATTTTCATGATATTGCAAGCCTCCAAACATGTATCCAAAAATAAAATATTGGCCAGCTTTAGAGGGGGATTAGAAACCCATTCCAAAGGACAAGATTTAGTACAAACTTATTTAACTATGAAATCTGCTGCATTGTTAGCAGACCTAGAAGCAAAAGTTACATAAGCTGTTGCAAAAAAAAAAAAAAAGAAAATTCTAACACTATCCATTCAATAATAGTTTCAATCTCTCAATACCTAACCCCATATCTGAAATTGTTTGCACCACCATTTTTGAATCTGTCTCGAAAATTACTCTTTAAATTCCCAAAGATTTTGCCATTTGTGTTGTTGCTAGAACAACATAGGCTTCAACTTGTAAACAAGGGGCGGATCAAAAAATTTAAAAAATGGGGTACAATTCTATATCACCATAACTTAATATTATTTTCATATAATAAATACAAATCGAATTAGGAATTAAAACGTAAACATAATTATATTGTTTGAGAAATAATTCTTTCAAAATTTATTATTTTCTCTTTTTATTTGTTAAGTGATGGTCTAATAACTTCTATCAATCTACCTGTAAATTTTATGATAAAATTTTTAATATTATTGGCTTGAAAATTAGAATCAAGACTTTAACTTTGTGCAGACAATTCTATATCACCATAACTTAATATTGTTTTTATATAATAAATACAAACCGAACTAGGAATTAACATATAAAATAATAAAATAATAAAATGGTAAATACAATTATATTGTTTGAGAAATAATTCTTTCAAAATTTATTATTTTCTCTCTTTATTTGCTAAGTGCTGGTCTGATAACTTTTATCAATCTATCTGTGAATTTTATGATAAAATTTTTAATACTATTGATTTGAAAATTGGAATCAAGACTTTAATTTTGTGCAGATATATAATTTTCTTTTTATTAGAATTTTATTATTATTCTAATAAAATCTAAAATTTGTAATTAAATCACTGAATTAGTATTAATTTTATAGTTTAATAAAATCATAAATTCAAATTATAAAATTCACTTCATGCCAATTATCATATTAAAAAAAAAAAAATTTGATTATGATTAAAATGAAAAATTTAAGTATAATGAAAGATATTTTAATATTTTTATAAAATTTTAATAGTAAAATAGATGGAATGATTAATTTTAATAAAGGAATAAAAGTATATGAAGTAATTAGTAAGTTTTTTTAAAAAATATGGATGAAAATATTAATTATATCAAATTTTATGAATTAAATTATAATTTACTAAAAATTAAAAATTAAATAAAAAATAAAAAAATTTTAAAATTCAAGGGGATACGTGCCCTTGTCCAAGCATAGATCTGTCTATGCTTGCAAACTAGATAGAGCTTTCTGAGAAAAGGCGTAGCTAAACAAGAGTTTATCCTTGTTGTTCCTTCCAACCATCGCGATACCAGATTGTCCATTCCTTTCACTAAAAGCTGCATCATAATTGAATTTGCAAAAATCATTTGGAGGCAGATGTCATGGTTGAGGTTCTTAAAACTGCACATTCTCGATGTTTCCTAGAGTGCGCAAATTAATCTCCCTTAATAATTTCTCTGTGTTTGTTAACTGATGTTGAAGGGTTGGGAGTTATGTGCTGGAAAATAAATTCATTCATTGATTTCCAAATTTGCCAGTATAGTATAGCAATTTCTTGGGTTTTTGACTTGTCCTTGAATAGATTCACTATACTATTTCACCAAATAGGAAAAGCAGGAATAGCATAATTGTTTGGCTTATAAGTTACTGAAGTTGCAAACCACGTCACAAAAGCATGAGGACACTCAAACAGGATATGTTCAGTAGTTTATAGAGCTTGAAAACAAATTTTGCAAACTGGAGATTCAACAATTCTCCTTCTGTAAAGGTTTGCAAAAGTTGCCAAAGAGTTTCGGGCTGCCTTCCATAAAAATATATGCATCTTAGGTGGAACTTTCAATTTCTAAATTGGGTAAATTATAATTTAGTTTACAGGTTTTGATATGAAATGCAGTTGAGCCCTTGACCATGTTATTAAGTCATTCCGTGTTATTTTATTAACCTTTTTGTTAAAATTTACGTGAAATGTCTAAAATACTCCTCATTTACATCTAAATTTTCTGTCAAAACGCAAAACAAATCCAGAAAACGCAAGGGAAAAACCCAAGAAATCCAGAAAACACAAGAAAATGAAGATCATATTTATTACACATACAACACAACAAAATTTATTAAATAACATCTAACACATAATGGTTGTTTATTTAGCTAAACTGCTTAAAAAGTACCCAACCACAAAGCAACTTTGGATGTTTTTCACTGTATCCCTGAATCTAAATTGCTAATTCAGGAACTTGAACAATAAGAACACAAACAAGAAGAACAACGACAGAGTAACACTAGAAACAACCCAGAATACCAGGCTTTTTAACACAAGAAAGCATAACTGAGGTGTTGTGACCAACAAAATAAAAATTGTAAGCCTTGTGATCCACAGGATAAGATGGTATGAACCAGTTAACAACACTACTAGAATTCAGTCGTTCTGCTGCACCAATTTCAACATAAAACTAACTTTTTCCTAGAAGGCACATCCACAAAATTGGGCAAATATGCCATCTCTTTCCCAAATCTCATTTCCTTCTTCTCCACTAGAGGCTCCAGAAGTTTCATAAAGGGTTTGTTATTTGAAACGGATCGGCAATCAGATGGCAGGGGAAATTGCTCAAAGTAACCAATTTTGTCAAGATAACAAATCCAGAAAACGCAAGGGGAAAACCCAAGAAAATTGGGGCACTATAAACCATGGACTTACAATTCACAATAATACATCCAAAACAACACCGTCTCTCTCCCCTCTACCGCCAATTTCTGCATAACGCGACCACTAATCCCTTTATCGCCAAGTTCTGCACAACGCGACCGCTAATCCGTCTCTCCCCTCCTCCAGCAGTCTCGCCGCCCACTGCCGTCCATCCCTCGTTCAACATCCTCCATCACCGTCGTCTGAGGAGCGGAGACAAGGGAGGCACTCCAATGTCGACTCTGATTTTCCATTATTGGGACTTTGGGTTTTTGTAGAAATCAATTTTATGGTTGGATATGTGGAGAGAGATGACTGAGTTTGCTGGTTTGGTGTTGGGAGGGAAATGGAAAATGATGAGGTTGAAGATTTTATGCAACAATAACGAAGATTGCAATCTGAAAAATTGGGTTTAGTGGGTGGTTGCAGCGATGGGTATTTTGGGTATAATCTATTATGATTTTTTAAAAAATTATTTTTTAATGGTAAAAATATAAAAATTAGATTGAAAGATTTATTAATTGACTGAATAAAAATAAAATATATATATATATATAATAATGAGTTTTTAAAAATACAGATTATAATTATAATTTACCCTTCTAAATATTTGGCCAAAATCCACTGTGCAAAGAAGAATTTGATGACGACCCAGGCCACTGTAATTGTCATTAATTACAACTTCAACATTGATATCACTTAAGGTGAAAATTATTTATAAGTATATAATTTATTATTTTTTAGTATATTATATATATTTAATAATTTCTCTGGAAAGTATTAAAATTAAATTCTAACCTATATTAAATTTTCTCTCAATATATTTTTATTAAATTTGTTACGATTAAAATTAATCTAAGCTGCTAACTATGAGTAACTAGTATAAAATTTAGGGAACTGAGATGATGTTGCATAGTTATATATATTATATTGGACTTTAGTCCACTCCTTGCACAGTTTTATTTTATTTTTATATTATTATTTATATAAAATATTTTTTATTAATTATTCACTAAAATAAAACTTATTTTTATTTATTATGTAAATTAAATTTTAATTCATCATTTATCGAAATAAATTTTTTATTATCATTAATTTAATGTTTATGTAAAATTATAATATATATATACACTTTTATTATAAATTTATAAATTATATTTATTATTATTTTTATTAAACTTATTATTATTAATTGGTTCATTCAAATTCTCATTAATTGCACATCAATATGATTAAAAATCAATTCTCAATGGTGATGTGGCAAAAACTTATGTAAATACTTTCTTAGCTTTAGGATTATATAATAAGACCTATTGAACAAATCTATCCCAACTTTATATTATTTTGCAATTATATCCCATTTTCAAAATTATGTACTTTTATTCTAATTTGAAAAAAATTATTATAATTATATTCTAAAAGTCAAAATTGAAAAAAAAAAAATTTACTCATAAATTATATTAGGTGTGATTTAAGCAATTTTCAAAAGACTCATTTTCCATGTTTCTTATAGGATAAAGGGTTAAAACTGTTTAAATATTGAATCGATCAATTGAGAAAAATAAATAGATATTATTGTTAATAATCTACTTCTAATTTATCAAGATCATTTGTTGACTTTATATTTACCCAACTTCAAAATTTTAGTTACAACCACCACAAAGATTAAAGATAATATCCAAAATGATAGCTTTAAACAGAATACCTCTACCACTAATCAAAACAATGGCAAAATATCTATAATAAAAATCCAACAACCTTTAGCTAGCTTGACATGTAATCCCACCATTTTCTTCATAAAATCAACATGGAATTAAATTGTGCCATAAAATTTATCATCCATACTTATGCGCCTTCATTAAAGGGGAAATAGACACCATTTCACCTTATCTTACCAACTTATCAAAGCTCAAATAACATGACTTGGAGGAATTTAAACCCAGTTAATTTGATCTGTCTGAGATTGAGTCTAAATCTGAGTTTGTCATGTTGTCTTCTATTTTATGTATTTCTTTTTTTGACCAAATTGGTCCCTTTTTTGTATCTTGTAATGTTAAGTGTTCTTTTATAGTAAAACATTTATATTTTTCTCATAATTTCAAGCACTTTTCTTTTTATCTTTCTTATTTAATCTAAAGTGGAAGAGCTAAAGAAAAAGATAAAAATAAAGAATCAATAAATTTTGGTAATCACTCACATTCCACTATAAATTATTCATGATGTGAAAGGGTTGAAACTTGAATCTCTTGAACAATTCTCGCAAATTCATCACTAATCACTTCATCAGCTCCTAACTGGTGAGATGATCAAGGCAATGGTCAAAAGACCATTAAATGATGGTTTCTCTATAAAAACATCACCCATCATCACTTCATCAATTCTTAGAGGTTGTTTGGTTGGCCAACTAAATACCTCTAATTACCGATTGCCAATATGCATATCGCCAATTGTAAAAATTTATGTTGTTTGGTTGGCCAAATAAAAACTCCGATTATGACAAAATTTCTCTTCAATCGGCAAATCCCATAAGCTGATTTTAGCGATTGGCGATTTGTCAATCGTACTTTTACACCAATCGCACATTTAGCAATCGCTCTACCAAATACCTCCTTAGTCGAGAGAACAATCAAATTGATGATCAAATGTTGATAAACTAAAAAAAAAAAAAAAAATATTTCATGATCTTTTCATCAACTTCTGAACAATGGGGCTATTAAAACATAAGGTAATCCAATGGACTTATCTATTGCACTTTGGGTAATCAAACTTCATAACAACAATAATTCTAAGATGATTATGTTATCTTCAAAAAAGATTAGCGTTGTACTAAGAATTTGATGAATTTGTTTAGGCAAAGATGAGAGCTCAAAATAAAAAGAGCAATGGTCTAAATCATACGACGTAATGATTTTTCTTATTTAAATATTAAATTTCATTGATTCAATATTCTTGTTAAAAAGAAAATTGCTAAGTTGAAAATCTAAAAAGAGCGGCTTAAACAAAAATTATAATAAGCTCATCAAGTTAAAAGTCTAAAAGGACAACTTGGACAAAAATTAGAGCTAAAAAAAAAGAGATGTATGTGAGATTTATATTTTGACTTGTTCTTCATCATCGTGATCAAATGAGAATATATAAAAGGCTCGTGGGATTAACTTGAAGGACTATAAAGATTATATTTCTTATAGCAATCACAATAGTGTTGTTGAAAGTTGCTTCAACATGAATAATCCCTTTTGATATTTTACATTCATTCTTGCATAAGCTAATAAGTCCATTCCTGTGTGTATCCAATTTTGGTAAAAAATTTATAAATTTTATAATCTTGTAAATATAAGTTAAAAGTTTATGGATATATCCATCTCATGTCACAATGGATCCATTATACACACACACACACGTATAACTCTATCTATTTTGGATCCATTATTTTTGAAGTGCATCATTCTAAAGTCATCACTCTTTCCTAAAAAGTCAAAATAGTTAGTCAACTTTTCATTTCTCCTGGTCATCTTCTGAGCAATCATTCGATCCAAAATCATTTTCATAACTAACCAACTCATTCTCTTATTAGAGTCATTATTTTTTAATGTCAAACACTTCTTCCTTATTCACCGTCTCTTACTGATTTTGTGACCCCCATATCTTCTCTCTATAAGTCAAAACTACCTGCTCTACCAACCTTATACTTTTGATTCCGTTTTGTCATCACCATTATCTCATAATGAGGTTTAGGATGTGAGTAGTGGCTTTATAATTAAGAAAGAAAGAAAGAATGGGTTAGGGTGATTACGGGATAGGAATAAGAATGGGAAAGAGATGAGAGAAAAAGAACAATGAAGGAGAGAGATGAAAAACATGAGAAAATTATTTTTTTATTTATATAAGAATAATCTTTTAATTTTGAGTTTTTATTGCAATAAACTTTTCATATTGAGATGAAATTATATATATTTTAAAAATTGAGGTACTATTGTGAAAAAACATAAAGTTTGTGCTAGATTCATCAATAAGTTTTTTTTTTTTAATTTTGACTTTTGACGTAAAATTACAATAATATTTTTAAATTAGGCTAATATTTTTTTTTTTTTGAAAATGGGATAAAATCACAATCATAAAAAAGCTCAAAGTTTGAGATAATTTATTCAATAGGCATGTGTATATATAATAGTCACTGCCCCTATTTGCCAACAATTGCCCTTCAATCGTCAGTCTAAAAGATGAACATAATTAGTGATTAATCATTAATTTAAATTTTTATTTAAAATAAGTCATTATATATATACGATTGATAAATTTGACTCCAATAGATGGAAACTACATTATATCCTATATTCAATAAAAGATTAGCCCTCTATTTAGTCGGTTTGGCATCATAGTTAATTAGTTTTTGGCAAATTGTACATTGATATTTTAGAGTTTAGCAAATCATAATTTTGAAAAAATATATTTCTTAATTTTCTTTATATAATAATTAACTAAAAATAATACATTTTTTAAATTAAATAGAAAATAAAAATCACGTCATTTTGAATGTCAATTTTTTTTTCAACTGAATTTATATTAAATTGAAAATATATTGTATCAAATTTAGATGAATTTATGAATTTTGAATTGTATTGGATCAAGTTACTGATAATATTATTTTTTATCCAAAAAGTTAATATAAAATTCACATAAAATTTTATTCAAAAAAAAATATTCAAAATTTATTGGGATAAGTAAAAAAAAAGCACCATGTAGTTTAAACCATTTTTATTTTAGGATATATAATTTTTTTATTTTTTTTTTACGAAAGCGGTAATGAATTTTCGCCATTACCAGTTTAAAATTCACAATCCTGATGCCGTTAATGGGTGCCACTTTAACACTGACGTAGTATATAAACCCACTAAATTATTCTTTTTAACCTAGCATAATGCCACATGGATTTTTATTAATACATGTGCCATGTGAGCCCTTTTTATTCTTAATAATAAAATATTAAATTTAAAAAATTAATTTTTATTAAAAATGAAAATATTTAAAAAATAAAAAAAAATGTTTATTTATTTATTTTTCTTTACATAACCCACCATCACCACTGTCACGATCCATCTCTACCGCCTTCAACTACTAGTTTCAGATCTAAATAACTCTTCATATATATCCTCAGCATCTCTAGGTTCGAATATGAAGAAAGGAATAGGATGATGATGTTGTATCCGATAATGATAATAATACCAAGAAGAAGGCTAAAGACGAAGATGAAGAATTTGGCAACAATAGAAATAGACTGAATCTCAAAACTTATTCTCCATAAAAATCATAGATCTGTTGATTTGCGGATCATTAAGAACATCGTAGGCTTTAGATATCTGCTTGAATTTAACCTCAACTTCGTTCTTCTTTGCAATAGGGTTTTTATCGTGGAATTCAATTTTTATATTATAAAATTTTAAACATTTTAATTTATGATTCCATCAAATTCTCATATACTTCATTACACTATGCTATTGAAGTACCATTACTGCATGTGGGTTTTGATGTAAAACTTTGTAATTACTTAGATATGATAAACTCAGAATTATAAGAATCATCAAGCAATAGAAAGAAAATATTGGTGGAATTGAATGATGAGGAATATTGGTAAATGAAAAGCATACATTTTTTTTAATGACATAAGTTTTTCACCTCATACTTCCTTGACTCACCCTTCTATTCTTTAACATCATATATAGTTTTCAAAATTTTCTTTTATTTTATTTTTTAATTTTTAATTTTTATGTGAACAGAGACTTCCTGAAAACAAAAGATTAGAAACTTAATAATAAAAATAATTGAATCATACATAAAATAAACTATTTGGGTGTTATTGTCTGAAATATCTTATTGTGTGTTGGCAGCCATGGAATATAAAAGGACTGCCATGGATGAAAAAGAGAGAAGAAGAGAAGAGATGGGAAAGGAGAGATGCCTCTTTTATTTTTCTTTCAATAATTTATAGTTTTTTTTTTTCAAATCTAAGCTCAAATTCCATGTGGATTTAACAAAAAAGAATGCTGACTTGGCAATCAAAGTGATTCAGCTCCCGTGGAAGAGGATGTAACTAACTTTAGTTAATTGGTTTTCTTCATTCTTAAGTTAGCTATATATACATAGAAGTTTGTTACATGTTTATTACGAGTACAACTTGTATCATAGCTGGCTCTTTCTGTATATAAACGTTTGTGAGAATCTAATGTATAGGTTTTTTCAATTTCTCCATCAATCATTTTTCTCATGGTATCAAAGTAATAGAATTGTTTTTTTTTTCTCGGTAACTAAACACTTTTTTCTTTCTTTCAATCAATCCACTATTATTTATTTTTTCTTTGCAAGAAATTGTGATTTTCTAATTATAGCAACAACTCGTAGACCATAAGATACTCCCTCAAGTTCTTATTATCTTCATGTCAATGAAAACCCTAGCCTTGTTTTGGCTTCTCCAGTTTTATCTGGTACAAATTACTACTCCTGAGCACGATCAATAAAAATGGCGTTGTTATCTAAGAATAAACTCAAGTTTATTGATGGCAGTATTACAACATGACCAAAAATAAATCCATTGTACTAGGAATGGAAACGTTATAATACAATGGTTTTATCATGAATAATTCGTGCTGTTTCTCCTTCTATAGTACAAAGTATAATCTGGCAGCATTAGATGTTTGGTGCGATTTAGAAGGTATATTCTCTCAGGGTGATTCCTTCGAATTTCTAATTTGCAGGAAGAGATATTTGCTTGTAAGCAAGGTAACAAATTAGTCTGAGATTACTATACTCATCTTAAGATCCTTTAGGATGAGTTTGTTAATTTGAGACCAATGCCAATATTTTCTTGTGATCCTCAATGCACATGCACTGCCTTGACTACCATACACAACTACCAGCAAAATGACTATATGATACGGTTTCTCAAAGGTCTAAATGATTCATATGCCAATGTTAGATCTTAAATCATGCTTATGGAGCCACTTCCCCCATCAATAGAGCTTTTTCTTTAGTCACTCAACAAGAAAGGCAATTCAGTTCTGGTTTACTCACAGCACCTGCAATAGATGTTAACAAATACTGCTCTTCCAGTTAAAGGCAATTTTAATCCAAGAAACAATTACAATACTGATTTTCGGAGGTTCAACTCTCCCAACAGTTATGATTCTAGAAGAAACAATAATTATTGCAACAATTATGCTCATTTCAGCTCTAATACTAGAAGAGCAGCTTGTACATACTGTAGATGGGAAGGTCACACTGTTGATATATGCATTTAGAAGCATGGTTATCCACCTGGCTACACACCCATATATAGACAGAATATAACTCCTTCTCTTTATGTTTGTTCTGTAAATCAGCTACAATTGACTAATCAAGATTCAACAGATTTCTCATCAAATCAACATCTCCAACAGTCACAGCCTTTACCTAATCATGCTTCTCAGTCTCAATCTCATGACCAAATCACTCCAAAAATAGCAGAAATGTCTATTGCTCAAGAACAACTTTAGAAGTTACTTCTTCTCGTTGATAATCCAACTACTCCTAGTTTTACCCAACCACAGGTCAACCTTGCCACTTCATCATCTGCATCTATTTCAGACATGTCAGGTATTTCTTCTTATTTTTTCGTTTTCACCAAATAACTTCATCTCTGGATTGTTGACACTGGGGAAACAGATCACATCATCTGTTCCCTCAGCCTCTTTCATTCCTATAAAGTTGTTTCCAATGTGTTTGTTAAATTGCCTAATGATACATTAGTCCCTGTTACCCATATTGGTACAGTTTGTCTCACATCATCATTAATCCTTTACAATATTTTTTTTGTACCAGTTTTCTCCTTCAATCTCATATCTGTTTCATAGCTTACAACTCATTCTAAGTGTTCACTCATATTCAAAGATTCTTATTGTCTCATACAGGACCAGTGTTGGATGATGATTGGTTTGGCTAAGAAATAAAGAACATAGACTCTATCAGCCAGATCAGTCTTATACTCCCAATTGTAATTCAATTTCTTTAGCTAATACTCAAACTAATAACAATGTTCCAGCATTTCATTCAATTTGTAATTCTAGTACCTTGTGGCATCTCAGATTTGGGCATGTATCTAATGAGCGATTGCAACAGTTAAATAAAATTGATAGTTCCATTTCTGTTGATTCACCATTTCCTTGTGATGTCTGTCACTATGCCAAACAAAAAAGGTTATCTTTTCCCACCAGTGTATTGACTACTCAAGCTTCTTTTGATCTCATTCACGTGGATATATAAGGGCCAATGTCTGTACCCTCTTTATATGGTCATTCTTATTTTCTCACCATTGTGGATGATCATAGTAGGTGTACTTGGCTCTATCTGATGAAACATAAATCTGAAGCTCTTTCTATACTTCAAAACTTTTGTTCTTATGTAATCACTCAGTTTTCTAAACATGTCAAATGCATTCGCAGTGACAATGGCCAATAATTTCTTATGCCTGATTTCTATAGTTCCCATGGCATTTTACATCAAACCTCGTGTGTCAAAACGCCACAGCAAAATAGTGTGGTGGAGCGAAAACACCAACACATTTTGAATGTGGCTAGAGCTTTAAGATTCAAGGCCAATTTACCTTTAAAATTTTGGGGTGACTGTGTCTTACATGCAGTATACCTTATAAATAGAGTTCCATCTCCTATTTTTAATAACCTCACCCTATACTAGATGTTATTTCAGAAGCCACCCATATTTACCAATTTGAAAGTTTTTGGTAGTTTGTGTTTTGCTTCTACACATGACAAAACACGAACCAAGTTTGACTATAGAGCAACAAAATGTCTATTTTTGTGATATTCCACAGGAACTAAAGGGTTCAAATTGTATGATTTACAAACCAAACATATTTTTATCTCTAGAGATGTACATTTTTATGAATCAATTTTCCCATTTCAAGGCCCTGATTCCACAGCATCAAACATGAACTTTGTTCTTCCTCAAGCCTCTAATGATTTGATAACTGATAACACTATTTTACCTATTACAAACCTTGACATAAACTACACCACTGATACTTCTAACTTTACACCAGAAATAACAAATTCAGAACCTCTCATACCCACCAGAAAATCAGAAAGACCTACAAAAAGACCCACCTATTTGTAAGACTATTAGCTAGGAGAAGAAATGTCTTTTTCTGTGCCTCTAATCACTCATCCTCTAGCAATAGATCAGTCTTCTACTCATTCCTTATCTCTTGTAATTTCCAATAAACATTTATCTACTAGTCATCAAATTTTTTCTTCTGCTATAACTCAGCACATAAAACCAAAATCCTATACCAAAGCAATTAAACATGACTGTTGGTAGGATACTATTAGCAAAGAACTAGCAGCTTTGCAAGCCAATAACACATGGGAAATGACTCATTTACCTCTAAACAAAGCTTCAATTAGATGTAAATGGGTTTTTAAAATTAAATACCATTCTGATGGATCAATTGAAAGGCACAAGGCATGACTAGTCGCAAAGGAGTACACTCAATAGGCTGGCATTGACTATATTGATACCTTTTCCCCCGTGGCAAAAATGACTACTGTTAGAACTCTTCTAGCAGTAGCTGCAACACATAATTGGCATCTTCAACAATTGGATATAAATAATGCCTTTCTTCATGGGGATTTAAAGGAAAAAGTATATATGACACCTCCTCCAGGCTTTCCTAACCCATAAAATAAAGTTTGCAGGTTACTCCAGTCCCTCTATGGACTCAAGCAAGTAAGCAAGCAGTGGAATGCCAAACTAGCTATTGCATTGCTCTAAAAAAGGTATACTGATGTGGAGAGTGTTTGCTTCGAATTCTTGGACCGCTTAAATAAGAAGAAGCAGAAGCAGAAACCCAAGTAGTTTATGGGCCAGTTGGGTCGGGGCCCGTTTGGCCTTCTGAGAGCAGCTTCATTTGGGCCTTTATCGGCCATAGTTCAAAGGGAAAACGGCCCAGCGAATCAATGTTCGGGCTTTTCGCAAGTGCACGAATCGCTTTATCAAGTAATAGAATGAGTAGAGTATCGTCCCACAGAGAGGCTTTGTAGATTACTGAAATTTATATTATCTTTATTAATTGGAAAGAAATTAATTTAGTTTGGATGAATTATTAAAGCAAAATTTAATTAAATAAGAAATCTCAACTTGGGAATTCAAGATATTAAAGGAAAATGATCTAGAATTTAGATTCCATTAATTGAATTTAACCGGTTGATTGACTCAATAATGATTTCAAAACTAAAGTGTTTGATGGATTGATTACTCCAAATTATGAATTAATCTCTCTCGAGCAAAAATCCAAACATTAACATTAATGCAAGTGTCTACTCTCGTGAT
>CANXYC010803428.1:0-33361 GCA_948193065.1 Aleurites moluccanus
ATAGGAAAATAGCCTTAGCCGATGGATCCCTAGCTACTGTTGCAGGTTTAGGTGATATTAAAGTAAACCCATACATAATATTAAAAAATGTTCTTCATGTTCCTAAATTGTCTACCAATCTTGTTTCAGTTCAAAAATTCACTGAAAATTTATCTTGTAATGTGAAATTTCACAATAGTTATTTTGTATTTCAGGACAAGGATTCAGGGAGGACGATTGGACATGCTAGAGAACAAAGTGGCCTCTATTATCTTGAAACACCAAGTCAGTCAAACATCACCACAAACATATTTTCCTTTGTTTCAGAATCCATTTCATCCAATAAAGAAAAATTTTTTCTTTACCATCGTTGACTAGGACACTCATCATTTCAGATTGTTAAGACCATGTTTCCTCTTTTATTTACAAACTTAGATGTTGAGAACTTTAATTGTGAAGTATGTGAACTTGCTAAACACAAACGTGTCTCTTTTTCAAAAAAACAATAATAGAAGTTCTATTCCTTTCTACCTTATACACAGTGATATTTAGGGTCCAGCTACTATTTCTAATGTGTCTGGGGCTAGATGGTTTGTTTCTTTTATTGATGATTGCACCTGTGTTACATGGATTTTTCTACTCAAACATAAATCAGATGTGAGTATCATACTTCCAAATTTTTGTTCTATGATAAAAAATCAATTTGGGGTAACCATTAAAAGATTCAGGTCAGATAATGCCAAAGATTACTTCAACCAAACACTTACCTCATTTTTCCAGAAAGAAGGAATAGTTCATGAATCATCTTGTGTTTATACCTCATAACAAAACGGGGTAGCAGAGCGAAAAAATGGTCATTTTCTTGAAAAAACCCGAGCTTTATTGTTTCAAATAAATATATCCAAGTCTTTTTTGGGGGAAGCAATTCTTACAACCACTTATCTCATAAATAGGTTACCTTCTAAAGTTTTGGGTTTCAAGAGTCTTATGGACATCCTTTCGACATTTTACCCAAACATAAAGATCAACAATAATCTAATCCCTATAATTTTTGAGTGTGTGTCTTTTGTCCATGTCCATATTCAAACAAGAGGGAAATTGGATCCGAGAGCATTAAAATGTGTATTTGTGGGTTATTCATCAACTTAGAAACGATACAAATGTTATCATCCTCCTTCCAAAAATTTTTTTGTCTTAGTAGATGTCACATTCGATGAGAACAAACCTTATTTCAACACTCTCCTTCAGGGGGAGTGACAGCTCTTTTAGTGTATGTTGATGACATAATAATAACAGGGAATGATGATATAAAAAAACAGGTGTTGAGCAAGTGTTTGGCTAAAGAGTTTGAGATTAAGTCATTAGGGAGGCTGAAGTATTTCCTTGGGATTGAGGTTGCACACTCTGGACAAGGGATCTTTATCTCTCAACAGAAGTATATTACGGATCTTCTTAAAGAAACTAGAAAAACTGTATGTAAATCAGCAAGCACTCCTATAGATCCTAACCTTAAACTTGGTATAGCAGAGGAAGATGCCACAGTCAATAGAGAGATGTATCAAAGGCTTGTGGGAAAACTCATTTATCTGTCTCACACAAGGCCAAATATAGCCTATGCAGTAAGCGTAATTAGTCAGTTTATGTACAATCCAAGGAAGGTTCACTTGCAAGCTGCTCACAGAGTGCTACAATACCTTAAAGGAACACTAGGAAAAGGTATTTTATTTAGAAGAAATGAAGGTTTGATGCTAGAAGCATATACTGATGCAGACTATGCTGGGTCAATTGTTGATAGGAGTTCAACCTCAGTATATTATACCTTTCTTGGTGGGAATCTAGTAACTTGGAGGAGTAAAAAGCAAAATGTCGTGGCTCGATCAAGTGCAGAGGTTGAATTTCGAGCTATGGCCCAAGGCGTTTGTGAGTTACTTTGGTTGAAGATTATTCTTGAAGACTTGAGGATTAAATTGGATGGTCCTATGAGACTTTATTGTAATAACAAATCCGCAATCAGTATTGCTTATAACCCAGTACAACATGATCGGACAAAACATATTGAAGTGGACAGACATTTCATTAAGGAGAAGCTAGAGAGTGGATTGATATGTACACCCTATGTTCCTACATGTGGTCAACTTGCAGATGTTTTAACTAAAAGATTGAACAGCTTAGATTTTCAGACAATCATATCCAAGCTGGGAATGGAGAATAACTACTCACCAGCTTGAGGGGGAGTGTACAGAAAATCCTATTTAAGAGATAATTTTGTATATTATTAGCTTTTCTATTTAAGAGATAATTTCAGAGATAATTAACTTTTCTATTTAGGAGATAATTTTGTATATTATTAGCTTTCCTATTTAGGAGATAATTTATGAGATAATTAGCTTTTCTATTTAGGAGATAATTTTGTAAATTATTAGGTTTCCTATTTTTGCTAGGTTAATGTGTATAAAAAGCCGGCATTGTTGTTTGGTAAAAAAAATAAGAGGATTGCAATTCTCTTTCAATTGTTTATAAATAGTTAATTGCATATTTGGACAAAAGCCAAAGCACTCCTCCTGTAATACTTTTATTTATAATGTTACTCACTATTAATTATATCTCATAAATATTCTCATTCAAATAGGAAAAATTAAAATATGAATTCTACTATACAAGAGAAATAATCACCCACTCAATTAAGGATTAACTATTAACTCTTTCTCAGCCTTCTTATCGGCATGCACTATATCTTATTGGATTTGGGCTTAAAAAGTCCAATCCATTAAATTTATATAAAAAAGAAAAGAAAAGAAAGAAGCCAAAGTCGGTCAAGTCATCGACATTGGCTTCGTTATATAAAAGCATAACAATTGTTATGCCTAAGAATAGATAACAACAAAATAAAACGAAAAAGTAATTGTTTGCTTTGAGTTTTGGGACAGCACAAGGAAATGTGATGTGATTTACATATTTGCTTGATCAAGATTTCTAGTATAATTTGAAGGCCATTTTGGAGTGAGTTTCTTCTTTAGTTTTGGTATAACCACAGAGTGTTATAAGGATTTTTTACGAAGGTAATTTTTGTGAATCTCCATTATTGGTGTATTTGCACTTGATTTTTCTTGATAATGTATTTTATTCAGAGTTTGGCTCGTTGTTTTCCTTCTACACTGAAAGGTTTTCCACCTAAATTTTGTGTTCGTGTGGTTGATTATTTTCTTTTGATTATTCTTCGTGGATATTAATTTTAATTTACATTATATTATTTGCTTATGGCCCACAAGTAGTATAAAAGCAGTTCAATTTGGGTGTAGATTCATAGTGTAAATTAAGATGGATGAACATAAGAATATTATGATAAAATTAAATGCTTTATAATATTCAATTTGGAAGCCGAAGATGGAAGATCTTCTCTATTGCAAAGATTTATTTGACCCTGTCAAACTTGGTTCTTTCAAACCTGCTAGAAAATTAAATGATGATTAGGAGAAGTTGCATAGAAAAATAGTGGGAACTATGAGGCAATGGGTTGAGACTAGTGTTTTTCACCATATCAACACAGAGGTTGATACCTGCAAACTGTGAAAAAAATTGGAGAAACTTTATAAGAGGAAAACAACTCAAAATAAATTTTTGCAATTAGAAAGTTTGTGAACTTGAAGTACAGAGAAAGGCAATCTATTTCGGATCACTTGAATGAGTTTCAGGATTTGGTGAATCAGCTGGCTACTATGGAAATAACAATGAAAGATGAAATGCAAGTGTTTTTTCTGTTGGGTTCCTTGCCAAATAGTTGGGAAATATTGGTTGTGTCTTTTAATCATTATGCTCCAAATGGGATTTTGACTATATCTATGGTTAAAGATAATTTGGTCAATGAGGAGATTAGACGGGAGGCTATGAGTACCAATGAATCACAAGCTTTTCCACATAGAATAAGGGTAGAAACAAAAGCAAAGGACCTAAGGAGCATGGTAAATCCGAAGGAAAGTCTCAAACAAAATGAAAATTTATTTGTTATTATAGTGAGAAAGAGGGTCGTATAAAGAGGAACTACAATGCTTGGAAAAAGGATCAGAAGGATGAAGAAAAAAAGAAGTCAAGCGATGACACTTCTGCTGGTGTGACGAATGAGGAGGAAGAATTGGTAGTTGCTTCTTGTGAAGTGGAAAAATGTGATAGTGTGTCGGATGCTTATGTTGAATGGGTCCTTGGAACTTCAACATCTAATCATTCTACTCCCAAAAAAGACCTTTTTGTTGAGTATAAAGCAAGAGATTTTGGTATGATGCATATGGTTAATAATGATACTTCTTCTATAATAGGTATTGGAGTTATTTGCTTATAGACTGATGTCGGTTGCATATTGACTTTGGATAATGTGCATCATATACTTGATTTGCACCTCAATTTAATTTCTTGCCTTTAACTGGATAACAATGGTTATTACAATGGGTTTGGTGATGGGAAACGAAAGCTTACAAATGGTTCAATAGTAGTTGCTAGAGGTAGCCTTTCCCTTACATTGTACATAACTCATATGATGAAGTTACTTGATAGTGATATGAATGTTGTTGAAGATAATGCTTCGCTAGACATTTGGCATAAGCGACTGACTCATATTAATGAAAAAAGGTTGTAGATTTTGGCAAAGAAGTCTCTCATTCCTTTTGCCAAAGTTATTACTTTAAACCCTTGCGATCATTGTTTATTTGGAAAGCAGCAAAAAGTTTCTTTTAGTAGTTCTTCTAAAAGAAAATAAAATTTACTTGATTTAGTTTACTTTGAAATATATGGTCCCATTGAGGTGGAGACTATTAGCGGTAATAAGTATTTTATTACTTTTTATTGATGATGCTTCACGAAAGGTGTGGGTGTATATTTTGAAAAATAAAAGACCAGGTACTTCAGCACTTGAAGAAGTTTCATGCTATGGTAGAAAGATAGGCAAATCTTTGAAGTATCTTCATATTGATAACAAAAGTGAATATACTTCAAAGGAGTTTGAGAGTTACTGTTCAGAATATGGCATCAGACATGAGAATACGGTTTCTAGTACCTCACAAAACAATGGCATGGCTAAAAGAACTAACAGAACTCTTCTGGAGAAAGTCATATCGCAGTTTGGCAAATTTGTCAAAGTCATTCTGCGGTGAAGCACTTTACACCGCTTGTACCTTATGAATCAATCTCCATCAGCTCCTTTAGACATTCCAGAGAAAGTGTGGACTGGAAAAGGTGTTTCTTATTCTCATTTGAAAGTCTTTGGATGCAAAACCTTTGTTCATATACCTAAGGAACAAAGACAGAGGCCACTCCATGCATATTTATGGGTTATGAAGATACAAAGTTTGGTTACAAGTTATAGGATGCAGTGAAAAAGAAGATCATCAAGTCAAAAGATGTGGTGTTTCATGAATATGAAACATTGTCAGATTTGAAGACACCAAAGAAGACTAAAACTGGTGGAGTTGATCATACACCAGTTTCCCCTCCAATAGAAAATACCAAAGATGGGAGAGAGTTGCATGAAGAACATAGGATTGAAATTGAGCCTATACAGAGTGATGGTGATGATGTAGATGTCGAGGGTGTTGAGCAGGGAAGCAGTCCCCTCTACCTTAGATTGAAGAGCTGTAACTTAGAAGATCTACTAAAGAGCATCAACCATCTAGGAGATATTCTAGTTTAGAGTATGTAATGCTTACAGATAAGGGAGCCAGAAAGCTTCTACGAAGTTCAAATTCATAAGGAGAAAGACTAGTGGATGCAAGCGATGAAGGGAAAGATGAACTCATTAAAGAAGAATGATACTTATGAGCTTGTTGAACTTCTAGAAGGTAGGAAGTCCTTAAAAGACAAATGGGTGTTCAAGCTAAAGTAGGATGGTGACAAGCTAGTAAAGTATAAAGCTCGTTTGGTTGTGAAAGGCTTTAATCATAAGAAAGGGATAGACTTCTATGAAGTTTTTTCTCCTATTGTAAAGATGAGTTCCATTTGAGTGATATTGGGATTGGCAGCTAGCTTGGATCTTGAGCTTGAGCAGTTAGATGTGAAAACTGCACTCCTTCTTGGAGATTTGTAGGAAGAGATCTACATGGATCAGCTAGAAGGATTTAAAGTGAAATGAAAATAGTACATGGTTTGCAGGTTAACGAAGAGATTGTATGGCTTAAAAAAAAGGCTCCTAAACAATAGTACAAAAAATTTGATTCATTTATGGTGGGTCACGGCTAACTAAGAACATATGTAGATAATTGTGTGTATTTCATATTACTACTTAGTGATAAGTTCATTCTCTTTCTGTTATATGTGGATGATATGTTGATTGTGGGGCTAAATAATAAAGTTATTAGTGATTTGAAGAGGGGTTTGTCAAAGAGTTTTGACATGAAAGATCCAAGGCCAGCTAGACAGATTCTTGGTATGCAGATTGTTCATGATAGAAAAATAAAAAAAAGTTGTTGTTATCACAAGAAAGATATATTATACGGGTTCTAGAAAGATTTAATATGAAGAATGCTAAGCTTGTCAGCACACCTCTTGCTAATCACTTCAAACTTAGCAAGAAGACTTGTTCTATTAATCAAAAAGAAAAGGATGATAGGCAATTGTTCCTTACTCCTCTGCAGTCGGGAGTTTGATGTATGCTATGGTTTACACACAATTTGATATTGCTCAAGCAGTTAGTCTAGTAAACAGGTTTCTCTCCAATCCGGGGAGAGATTATTGAGAAGCTATAAAGTGGATCTTTAGATACTTGAATGATATTTCGAATATGTGATTGTGTTTTGGAGGTTCAAAAACAATTCTGCAAGGATACACAAATGAGATATGGCAAGTGACCTTGATGGTAGAAAGTCGACTTCATAGTACTTAATTTCTTTTGCTGGGGGAGCTATTTGTTTGCAGTCTAAATTGCAGAAGCGTGATGCTTATCTGTAATAGAAGCTGAGTAATTTGTTGTAATCGAAGAAAAAAAAATGCTTTGGATGAAAAGATTTATTCAAGAGTTGGGTTTGAAACAAAATGAGTAAATGGTTTATTATGATAGTCAAAGTGCCTTGGATTTAAGTAAGAATGCTACATACCATGGTCACACGAAGCACATCGATGTGAGATATTATTGGATTCGTGAGATTGTGAATAACTATTTGAAGAAGATTTACGCAGATGATAATCCAGCTGATATGTTAACCAAAGTCGTGACCCGTAATAAAGTTTAATTTTATGTTAAATTGACGGGATTGAACACCAAGTAAAACAATTGAGATGAGAACATTCTCCTTATGAGCTGGAGGGGGAGATTGTTGGATTTGGACTTAAAAAGTACAGCCCATTGAAATTATATGAAAGAAAGAAGCCAAGGTTGGTCAAGTCACCGACCTTTGGCTTGGTTATATAAAAGAATAACAATTGTTATGCCTAAGGATAGATAGCAGCAAAACAAAACGAAAAAGCAATTGTTTACTTTGAGTTTTGGGACGACATAAAGAGACGTGAACGTGATTTGTATGTTCACTTGATCAAGATTTCTAGTATAATTTAAAGGTAATTTTGGAGTGAATTTCTTTTTTAATTTTAGTATAATCACAAAGTGTTGTAGGGATTTATTAGGGAGGTAATTTTTATAAATCTTTATAATTGCTATTTACACTTAATTTTCTTGATAATGATTTTTACTCGGAATTTGACCCATGATTTATCCTTTTACACTGGAGATCTACGCAAATTTTGTGTACCTATGATTGATTTTTTTTTTTTTTTATTCTTGCTCGTGGATATTAGTTTTAATTTACATAATATTATTTGCTTGTGCACAACATACCTATCTTCGCTTATTTTGACCCTTAATAATAAAATGAAGCAAAGCTCCTTGCCTTTATGTTTTCCTGCTACACATAATATAATAAATTTCACAGGCATGCAATGCCCAGTATTACAAGGAAAAAGAGAATTTGGCTCACAGGTATTAAAGAATATATATATAAAAATATATATACTCTTAGCTCAAAGTCTGCAACTTTGTTCTAGTTTTGTGGTGATGGACTCTCTTGTTTTATGGTGTTAACTAGCATCTCAAATTAATTAAACATCTCCCTAATGTAATTATAATTAAACATATATAAATGCACAAAAATAATTTGTTGTTGTAAAAAATAATATATTTTGGTTCATTTAACTATTTTTCTGTATATTTTCGTGTGCAAAAATTGCTGGCTGCTAGTCTCCAAGTTCCAATATCCTAGGAACTCGATAGACAATTTTTCTCAGTTTTTGAATACCCAAATGGGTCAAATCCAAATCATTTGAACATAATTGAAAAAAACTGTCAGATCTAATACTTCTTACGCTAGTAATAATCACTTCACGTTCCATTTTCTTTTTTTTTTAATTCTTCCTGTCATTTTAATCAGCATTCTCATTTCATTAAATCTCAACTTTTAATTATTTACTCTGAAAATAGATGGATTGTCTTGGAAATAAATTGTTGACTTCTCGTCTGAGTTTATGATGTCCTGGTTTTAGTGCATTGCTTCCATTCCACATGTAGGACCAGCAAGGTGTTATCGACAAATCAAGAACATGCCATACCCAAATCAAGGTATTGTCGTGGTGTTTCTGATCCAAAAATTAGAATTTATGATGTTGGGATGAAGAAGGTGTTGATGCGTTTCCTTTCTGCGTCCACCTTGTGAGTTAGGAGAAGGAAATCGTCTCAAGTGCGGCATTGGAATCTGCCCGTATTGCCTGCATCAAGTACATGGCCAAATATGCTGGAAAAGTTGCATTCCATTTGAGAGTGAGGGTGCATCCATTCCATGTTCTCCATATTAACAAGATGCTTTCCTGTGCTGGAGCTGATAGGCTTCAGACTGGGATGAGGGGTGCATTTGGAAAACCACAACGGACATGCGCCAGAGTGAATATTGGTCAGGTTCTCCTTTTAGTTCGCTGTAAGGACCGCAACAGCCATCATGCACAAGAGGCCCTCCGTCGTGCAAAATTCAAGTTCCCTTGTCGTCAAAAGATTATTGCTAGCAGGAAATGGTATGTATCGTTTTCCTTCACATTTGGTTCTGTATTTTCGGATAGTTTGCTGTGGTATCTGAACAAAAACTTTCAGATGCCTCCCTACTGCACATATAAAAGCTTTTATACATTGGGCATCTTACTCGTGTATTAAAGCTTGGTCCAGCTTGCGTCATATGCATGAACTCACGTATACACGTATAATCTAAATGTTTTGGGAACATTGGTCTGTGGCAATGAGCATTTTCTGGTGTAGAATCTGGTTTAAAATTCTCTCATGGTTGTGCCTTGGGGCATTTGCTTTTGCTGTTTTGGAAGACAACTATAGATCATTAAGACATTTTGTTAATTGTCTTTCTTAGGGGATTTACAAAGTTCAGCCGTGCTGATTATCTGAAATAGAGGTCAGAGAATAAGATTGTGCGTGCCAGATGGTGTCAATGCAAACGTAATTTTGTAGAACAGGCATTTGAGTTCCTTGAAACTAAAATCTGTGCTAAAAAAGAATTCTATTTTTTGATCACTGTTCCCCATCTATATGATATTTATGGCTTTTATAGCATTTAATTGACTGCATTTTGTGCTAAGTCTATTGATGTACAAGTTCTTATCTTTTGATTATGCTGCTTCTAGGATGGCATGAACCTTTGGCAGATCGACAACCAGCTAGGAAGAGCCTTTTTGCCTGCAGCTGCTTAGACCATTTGTTAGCGAACATAATTTTATATCCCAATAAACTGAAATTTCTTATTTAAATGTTAGATACATGCTTACTCAACAGGTAAATTATATAAAGGCGATCTATTTTAAGAGAATACCTAATTTTTAAATCTCTTGGGATCATTAGAGTTATCGATGCATCTAATTTTCCACAATCATTTTCCTATTTCATGGTTATATCAAGAACTAAGAAATGAAAATTAAATCTACAAATCTCGTCACCAATATTAGACCTTAAAACTTTCACAATCCAAAAAAATAACTCAGAAATTTCTCATGAAAAATTACTATTGGCTTTCTTATGCATTGTTGTATTGCCACCTAACAGGATATATTGACCGTGATCGTGTACAAACGGCAGCCTTAATGCTTTGCCTTCCCTTGTGCCCCAAGACCTCAGCGAAGGAGTGCAGTCCTCTATCCTCTAACGGCTGAATCGATGAAATTATGCATTTCCTAAGCTTGATTTCCTTCTGAGGTAACCTACTCATCGTTTTATTTTTCTTTTCGCGTCAAAATCTCGTATTGCCACCCACATCCAGTTTTCTTTGTGTTAGTTTTTTCTGAATCTAAATTCCCAGACCAGCAATGTCAAAACCTTCCCCAAGAATCATCCATGGACTTCTCAGACTTCACTGTTGCCATCATCTCTCTAACTCAAAACCCTCATCTCCAACCACTTCTTCTCTCGCCTCTAGAATTGGCACCTCACTTACCAGACATTTCTCAAATGGGTTATCCAATTCCACTCCCTTAACCTCTCGAATCCACTCTAATCCGTATCTTGTTTCAAAACCCACTTCCTCTAATGGAGGTTTATCTAAAGTTTTCTCCTGGGCGAAACCAAACTTCTCATCTTCATTAAGATCTTATCACCTATTTGCTCAGCTGACTAGTTCCTATAGGGCGAGGCAGTTTTCTTTTAAGACTTCTTCGGATTTTGGCAAAAAGGTCAGTGGGAATTTCGCAAAAAAGGTTTTTGAGAAGCCGGCTACCGCGGTTACCTCTACTTTTTCGAGATATCGTGAGGCTTTAGCGCTGCAAGTTGATGCTTTTTGGAAGAGGAATTTTCTGTTTCTGCTTGGTGCCGGAGGAGTCGTACTCTGTGCTCTGCTTTGGAGGATTATGTTTGGGATTGCCAATACTTTCATTGGCCTTTCTGAAGGCATGGCCAAATACGGCTTCCTTGCTCTTTCTTCTGCCATAGTTGCCTTTGCTGTAAGTTCTTTTTATTTTTTATTTTTTTTATCGTCTCATTGCTCCTTATTCTATTTACTTCTTGCCAATGCATTTGATGTATTTGCTGATACAATTACAAAATATCCCTGTTCAATATAGGATTATTAGTGTGCGAACCAATTTAGAGTAGTTAAATTGATCTATGGGCTGCAAAATGTTATTGCTAAAAAATTGAACCAGTTTAGATAATTATTGGTGCATAATATATGGGTTCCTCCTTGCGTTGTGAGTGTTAATAGGGGTGTTATTGTTGTTATTTCTTCGATAACTTTTTCTGGGACATATATAGGTATGCTCAATAAGTGTAGTTTGTGAATAGGCATTTCATTGGAACACCCTGCATTCAAAATGTCATTTGTCTGATAACAAGGATGAGACTGGCATTTAGAGAATGAACATACCTTGTAGGTATCCTTTTTTTCTCAGGAAACTTGCTGCAGAATTTTTAATGCTTGGAAATTTGATGGAAGGACAGAAATGCTTAGTAAATAGATATATTCTTTGCAAGAACAAATGCGAGTTGGTGAATCATTTTCATCATTCTGAATGGGCAGGAACCTTTTAGTGCTCAGTGTCTGTTTCCATTGAAATCATTTGGGTCTCTGCAGAGAATGTAGAAATGAAGATTAATGTTTTGATTGGTTCTCCATCTTAGAAATAAATGCAAAGTGACGTGTGATGCTGTTAAATTGGCTATCTTTCGAATAACTTAAAGATAATATAATTTTTGCAAGCTTTTGAAAATATCATGTGGATAATGGTAAAGATAAGTCGCTACATACTGTTCAATTTGGGATAATTTGGATGTTAGTTGTCATTTTGCTTGTATAAATTTTGCGGACAGTGACAATTCTCCTTCTATAGTAATTCCCCCTTGGTGCTTTTACAAATACATGCTTTGTTTATTGATTAAGAAAAAAAATGTGAGTGGCATTTGGCAGAACTATTCAATCCAATATACAATTATGGTAAGGAATTTAATTCCGAGACGGTATTACCATGTGGCAGCCAATAACAAGCATGTGATTGCTGCTGCATTTAGCCCAGTGCTACTTCATACATTGTAGCAACAAGAAGTATGGTTCTAAACATAGCTTCCATGCACGAGTGACAGAAATTTTGCTAAAATGCAGATTCTGGTGATAGTCATGCACTTATGCTTTAGGATCCAACTTTGTGTTATAATTGAAATGATCAATATGAGGCTGTCATTTTAGGTCGTGATTACAAGTGCATGGTGCATCTTTACAGCCTTTCTGAATGTGAAATATGCACCATTATAGTTTATGGACAAAACGCATTTTGAGACCCCTGAATTTAGCCCTATTTTGTTATTGAATACATAACTTTGATTTTATACTGATTGAACCCTCCAACTATTAATTTATAATTTATTAAATCCTTTTTTCATGGTATTTAACAAAAGTGGCTTTTCATGGTATTTAACAAAAGTGGCTTACACACACGTCAAAAATACGTCCAGGAAATTATGGCTGATGATTAGGATTGATTGGGTGATATGGAAAATAAAAATAAAAAATAAAAACCGTAATTAAAATTAAAAAGGCTTAAAAACGTTACCGTTTCTACCTTATCCACTCCTACCCCAAAAAGGACCTTGCAATCATAAAAGTTTTGTGATTTCTTGATAAAATCATAAAATGGTGGTGGCTAGAGAACTCTAGTGAAGGGATGGGTCTCAGGGAAGATCTCAGTTTCCGGTTCGATAAATCGATCCTCTCCAACCACTTTCCGAACGCCTCTTGAAATATTCCGAATGGACGAGGAGAAAGAACAATTTCTTCAAGCTATTTGGAGAGATCATATTCGATTTCAGAAAGTTTAGTATTTCGCGTTAGGATCCATGTTGATAATGAGTAATGATCTTATTCTCATACTGATCTCATGCAAGTGAAATTAAAACTCCAAAATTGTTTATGGATTTATTTTTCTTTGTGGTTTTGCTTCACTGACATCTGCTATCTTTCACAGCTACCATTTCCTCTCTTCTCTTCCTCTGTGCTTCTTCTTGTTGTTTGTTCCTTTGATTTTGAATTAACTTTTCTGTATCAAACTCTTGCTTTCTTGGTGCTTTAAGGAAAAAAAATGGAATAAAACTCAACTGTTAAGCAATAGAATAAAATTCCTCTATTGCTAAATTTCGGTTGAATTTCTAAAGAATCTTCTTTAATTTTTCTTTTTCTCTTACAACCCAAATGAAAAAAATTACCCACTTGCGCCAAGAAGGTTTAGAACACTTGGGCTTGAGCTTCCATTTTGAGTGGTGGCAAAAGAGGAGTTCCCAAATCCATTTACAACGACATTTGCTTTTAGCGGGTTAGGTAATCTTTGCTTGTTTGGACTGCTTAACTCTAACCTGACCCATGCAAGTGACTTTAGGGGAAGAAGGTTCTTGAGTTTCAATAGTGGCGTTCTTCTTTATAACGAACATAGGGCTAGAACGTGACCTGCCTTTGCTTCTGCTACCAATATTGCTTTGCAAAATCTCATCAACGGCGGCAGGTATTTCTTGGCCCGATTAGGACTAGATATGGGTTTTGTAGGTAGCTTCATAATATTCCAATGAAATCTTATCTTTACTTGTGTTTCTCTAAGATATTCTCTTGTGAGTTTTGTGTTTGCTCTGTTTTGTGAAATTAAGATAGATAAAGAGACAGATGTGAGTGTGATTCAATGGGATCAGGCATTCAAAGGAGGCCATAAGAGTTTCAAAAACAGCACCGTTTTTGTTTCCTTTTTATTGTGTTTTTTTTATTTTTTATTTTTTATTTTTATTTTCCATGTCACCCAATCCAATCTGAGTCGGCGGCTGAAATTTTCTGACGCGTGTGTAAGTTATTTCTGTTAACTACTGTGGAAAAAAATTTAATAAGCTAAAATTTAATAGTTGGAAGAATCAATCAGTACAAAATCAAAGTTAGGGACTCAATAGCAAAAAAGAGCAAAGTTCAGGGGTCTTAGGATACGTTTTGCCTAGTTTATGTGGAGCAACTATTGTAGGCATTATTGCCATAGAAGCATGTGTCAAACTCGCATGTTTCCATTTTGTATGTTTTATGTTTCTTATTTACTGCCAGGGCCTGTATATCCGTTCAAGAATCACAATCAATCCTGATAGACTTTATAGAATGGCCATGAGGAAACTTAATACTTCTGCTGGGATTCTTGAGGTTATGGGTGCTCCTCTCGCGGGCACAGATTTGAGAGCCTATGTGATGTCAGGGGGTGGGATTACATTGACAAACTTCAGGCCGAGGCTTAGGAGCAAGCGTTGTTTTCTAATATTCCCAATACGAGGTTCTGAGAGAAAGGGTCTTGTCAGTGTTGAAGTTAAGAAGAAAAAAGGCCAGGTTTGCTTCTGTGCATCCTGCACTCTTTTTGTTTTTCTCATGTGATGAAGTACATTTTCTTTTGGAGTAAGTTCTGTGGGTTGCTCTGTTTTTTCTTGTCTTGCCTCAGTCTCCTTCTAACATGACTTGGTGAACTTTTAATGAAGTTCTTCTAAAATAATGCCCTGATTTATGAGATGAAAAAAGTTTATTGGAGGAATGAGTTCTTGTCTTCTAATAAAATGTTCACTCATTCTTTTCTCCCTTTTCTTTTATTTTCTTTTTCAAAGTAACAAACTTATTCCTGGAATTTATTGAAGTGACTGAGGTCATGAACTCGATCCTTCCAACCAAATGTCGCTATTCTAAAACCATAAATTGAGTTGCTCTTGTGTGGTGCAAATTGATTGTAGACTTTTTGTTGATGACGTGACTTTCAGCTTGTTGTGGGTAAATATTATAGTGATTCGACTCCATTTGTTTCCCATAAAATATTTCATGCAGTTTCTTCTGTTTAGCTATAGGAAGTTGGTTATTGAAAAATGCATTATGGTCATCGGCCAAAGGAAAAACTTAGCTATTTACAAGGAAAGTACTTCTGTTTTCAAAATGAGGTGGTGTTTTTTCTAGACTAATTCAAAATCATAAATTTAGAAGACTCGTATAGGCACATATGGCATATCCACTCCCACCAAATACTGCTGACTGCCACTGCCTATCATTGGTTGCCATCAGCAATCACCGATTGCTAGTGAACCCAAACTTTGGCCTGCTTTTTTCTATAAGGTTCCTTCCTATTCAACTACTAATGAACAAATACAGATCCTTGTTAGTTCAAACATTCTAGTATCTTCTTCATTGAAAGAAAATTAATTTTTTTTTTCCGAAGTACTCCGAAATAAGAATTCTAACTGATGTCTAGTGTTACAACTAGTGTAAACAATTCATTTTCTTAGAATTCCACAGAAAGTATTCTCTACAGAATCAAATGGAATAAATTCTGAAGTGAGATCATATGGTGACATGTGAAAAGAACTTATCTATATGGTGATTTCTCAGTGGCTGGTACAAGCATTCAGCTTTTTGTCTGGCCTATTTTAGTTAAATATGCAATAAATGTGAGTGAGAGGGAGTGAACTTGCATTTAATGGGCTTCTGATTTGAAAGAATTTGTAGTCTCTTTACTCTCTCGTCTCTATTTGTAATATTGTTCTTCTTGCATACCGGATGGGCACAACTTTGCAAACAACTTCAAATTCCTCTCTATCTATTTAAACTATGCTTGTATTAATTTTGTTGCATTTTTGTGCACTTTTTACAACAGTCTACCTACATGGTGCTTGTGTAACATTAATATATAGAGTGTTGACACCTTATGGAAAGCAAATGTGAGGAGAGATGGAGTGTAATGGATGGTCTCACACATTTCCCTCCATTGTAGATGGAGATAATAAAACCTGTTATCCCACATCTCTCAAAAATATTGACATCCCAGAGCTGCTAGTGCATGCATCACTTGGATTTTTCTTTTCTTTTAGTTAGATGATAATAAAAAAGGTTACATATTGGTAGAGATTCTTGGATGATAATGTCCTGATGGTGTTGTTTTGCCTTGCAGTATGACATGAAACTCCTGGCTGTTGACATTCCCATGGCATCAGGACCTGACCAAAGATTATTTCTGATTGGGGATGAAGACGAATACAAGATTGGTGGTGGACTAATATCTGAGCTGAGAGATCCTGTTGTTAAAGCAATGGCAGCCAGTAAGGAATTTGATGATCTTGATGAAATTGAGGAAGAGGAGGATGCTGAGAAAGAACTTCAGGAAGCAGAAAGAAAGCACCGTGAGGAAATTGAAAAGCTTGAAAGAGGTGGTTCATAGTGCTTGTTTATAAGGATTTTTCTTTTTAGGAAAAAAAAATTTGTTCCCACCATTCTTTTCTGTCTAGTTTTCCCTGCATTTTTTTAATAGATGCCTAAGGCTTAATTTAGGTACACCTTGCGTCTGTATGAGAGTTGAGTTTTTCAAGGTTTTCTCTTTAAACTGGCTAATGTTCATCTTCAGAAATCTCAAAATATTAAAGTTGAGATGGTCTAACCAACGCAATAAAAGGCATCAACCGAGGTACTGTGCTTACTGGAAGTGCAATTTTCCTGATTTGGACTGTTTGCTTTTACTGTACATTCTGCTTTCCTTTTAAGGCATGAATATCTTTATAGCAGCAACTTCTATTAATGTTTTATGTTCTTGCCAATCTTTTATGATGATATGCTCTAGCTCCCTTGGATGCTTCCTACAAAATTGACGGAGAACTATAATCATTTCTTTTTCATGGAAGAGAGCAATAGTGTAATAGTGAGAAGTCTTTGGTTCTTTTGTCTATTCCGGTTGCTTTTGCATGTTTAGTCATAGGCGTGGCGCACATTTCGGTTGTTGAATGAGCACTTTTGACTTGGTTTATTAGCATATTGAATGCTCAAGTTATGTTAACAGGTTGATGGCCACTAATGAGTGGGAAGTTTTTTTAAGTTAGTTGAGAGAAAAGATGGAGTATTGCAATGCCAACACTCGACAGAGATTGATGATACTTTTGAATTTCCAAATATATGAAGCTTAGCTGCATCATAATATGGTTAAGTTTTAAGAATATAAATATCTGTTTAGATAGGTGATCATTTAAAACTATTATGGATTTAAATTTGAGTTTTAAGTGTAAAATTGTAAAAAAAATAAATATGATGTGAAATTTCAAATATTCAATCATTTTAAATGACTAGTTATTTAAACGAACCCTTAAAAGTATTCTTACTTTGCTTGAAAAAAAATTCCCATCCCATACGAATTGAATTCACTGTTTGTGAAAAGGGGTTGTGAGTACTGATGTAAAGAACAAATCCAGCCAATTAAAATAGTTGCGGTTGCTGACATTCTTTCCAGAAAGAGAGAGACTGGACGTATTTGGATGAGAATTGTAAAGTGTCCATTTAGAATAAAAATATTTTTTTTTGTTGGAAAAGGTTTAATCGGTAATTAATTTTTATTTAAACACTTATAATATTTCAATTACCGATTTTTATATTTTTAAATGACAATTAAATTTTTTAATTGGATATTCAAATACTCCTTAGTATTTAAGATTATAGCTACCATGACAACCAACAATACAAAGGTAATCACGATCATGACTTGATGCAAATAGCCAACTACCATCGACCGGTTTATATTAAAGAGTTGGCCCCATTTTGGATGTGCCTCACTCGGTTATTTTCTTGAAGCTGAAGACCAGTTTCTTGGGTATATCTTTATAAATGTACTAGACTTGACTCCTACGTAGACGAGCAATTGGAAAATGACATGCAACTATAGCCAGAAAATACTCACTCCCCAACCATTTAGAATGCCCTTACCAAGAAAAAGAAGTTAAAGAAAGGACCCTACCATGTGATATGGGGCTAGTTTTGATTGTTGAGCATGAAGTCAAAACAAGGAATGATCTCCCCCATATTTTAAATTATCATTTATGTTTCCAGAAAATTCAAATCCTCCATAATTGCCCTTTGGAACCACAATACTTTGGGATTTTATAACAGGATTGGGATCAAATTAACTTTTGTAAGCTCACTAGTTTGAATTCTTTTTGATGTAGTAGAAACTTTTTAAGAGTCTATTAATTCTATATGAATATTAGACTAATAGACGTTAAAGTTTATTAATTCAAAAAATATCAAAAATTAGAATACTTTCACATAAAAATATTTTTTTTAATTCAATCAAAAACTTTTCCAACCCTAAAATTTATATAACTATATATATATAGGAAATAACTTTCAGAAAATATTTATAATTTAATATAATAATTTATTTCCAAAAGAAAATTTATCATCAAAACTAACTAGCGCCAAAAAGTAAATTTCCTATCAAAATTAATTAAGAAAAATAAAATACCAAAAATATACAAATACAAATATAAAAAATATCAAATCTTATTCGCCCCCATTACTTTCCCTCTTTTAAAATAAGAAAAAGGTTTTATATGGATTTTGATCATTACAAGAGTTAGTTATGCCAAGCAAGTTATCATCTCAAAGACAAAGAAAATGACTTTTTTGGTAATGCTAATAGGCCCTTCCCTTTAACATGAAATGCCCAAGAGCTAGAGTTGTTTCTTCTTCCATCTCTGGAGTTTCTTCATTCCAACAGTAAGGGGGAGGCATTAATACAGCATGATTTGTTGGTTGGCCTTGCCGATAGGTACATTGGATTAAAGTCTTTTTTTTTTTTTTAAATCTCACTCTCAATAATTGAGAAAAAGTAGGAAAACTGTTTTGAAGTGAGTTTGAGCTCTGCAACTCTTGAAGTGCTTTTAGTTAAGCATTCCCTAATGAATATGAAAATTTTAAGTTAATTTGGTTTCTTTACATCCTTTTCAAATTCACTCTTATATAATGCTTAGTCATTTCTGCAGCTCCAACTGCGTGCATGTGAGTCTTCTCTTTATTTATTTATTTCTTCTTTCTTACTAAAATTTGTAACATTGCGGCCACACATATATTTTTGTACTTCACTTACAATATCTAACATTTGGGAAAGGATTTGTCTGCATGGTTTATTATGGAAATGATAATGTATTGCAAAGTTTAGCAGATGATTATATTCTGTCGTTTGGTGTATATTTTTGCATGGACTTGATTTAATTTAGGTGAAATTGAAACTTCCTGTTTGGAAATTAATTATGTATTTAAATATCTTAAAAAAAAATGAAATTGGAGTGAAAATCTTCGAAAAGGATATTTTCTGGATATGTCATTATTAGCAAGGATAATATGCATTCTTTGAGCTGTACAGCAACCAATTGCATGTTTCCTTTGCTTCCTCCACTTTCCTTGTTTGTCTTCAAGTTTCTATGGTTATTTCCTACCAGTTTCCTTCCTGTCCTATTCTCAATTACTTTCTGCTTCTAATGAATAGTTCAGGTTTACGCCTTTACTCTCCATAGTTCAAAGTAACTGGAAATAATGTAAATTCTGTGCTGGTAAGTGGCATCTGATTCTTTAAAATGCCGATTAAAAAAAAAGGCTACTTTTTTTCTTTTTCCCCTTTTTTTTTTCTTTTTCTTTATTATCAGTCTTTTTTCTTGGATTCTTTATCACCACTTTGCTTTTTGAGCTTTGCTTTCCCAAAATGAAAAAGGTCAATCAGCAGCACCTTATTATTTATCTAATTTTGTTTTTAAGCCAATTCTGTTCCAAACTATGCTTAACTTCAATCTTAATAAAGTTATGGTTAATAATAAATTCTTCTCTATTATTATGGTTAATAATCTAGGCTTCCCCAGGTACATGTTCTGCTAACTTTTGTATTTTTTCTTCTTGTTCTTCGCTCACCAACCAGGAACTACTGAAATCAGATGAGGCGTAGTTAGCTTATTTTCACACTGAGGCAAAGTCAATGAAGCTCCTAGCCTCCATTCCTACACTTGCTCTCCTATTCTTCATACTGTCTATTATTCCCCATATTATTGCTGACCTAAATTCTGACACACAAGCTCTTCTTGATTTTGCTGCTGCTATCCGACATGTTCGACAACTCAACTGGAAGACTCCTACCTCAATTTGTTTCTCATGGGTTGGAATTACTTGTAATTCAAATAGAACCCGTGTCGTCGCTCTTCATCTTCCAGGTGTTGGACTGTATGGCCCCATCCCACCCAACACAATAGGAAGGCTAGATGCTCTTAGGATTCTCAGCCTTCGATCCAATTACCTTAATGGAAATCTTCCCTCTGACGTCCCTTCCATTCCTTCCCTTCAATACTTATACCTCCAACATAATAATTTCTCTGGTGCCTTTCCTGCCTCACTCTCCCTTCAACTCAATGTGTTGGATCTTTCTTTTAACTCTCTCGCTGGTACTATTCCACCCATTATTCACAATCTGACACGACTCTTTGCATTATATATCCAAAACAATTCATTCTCTGGATCCATACCCAATATCAACCTCCCAAAACTGAAGATTTTGAATTTGAGCAATAACAACTTCAATGGCTCAATTCCAAACTCTCTTCAGAAGTTCCCCAACCATTCATTTGAGGGAAATTCTCTATTATGTGGACCACCTCTCAAACAGTGCTCCACAACCTCCCCTCTCCCTTCTCCTTCACCAACTGACTTTGCTAGCTCACCAACGAACTCTGAAATTCACCCTGCCACTCCTAGGAATAAACTAGGAACAAATTCTATAATTGCCATAGTTATTGGAGTAGCTGCAGTGGTGTTTCTCATAGTTGTAGTCATCTTTGTATGCTGTTTGAAAAGAAAAGATGAAAGAAATAGTGTGCTGAAAGGGAAAGCTGAGAATGAGAAGCCTAAGGATTTTGGAAGTGGTGTGCAAGAGGCTGAGAAAAACAGATTGTTCTTCTTTGAAGGCTGTTCTTATAACTTTGATCTTGAGGATTTGCTGAGGGCTTCAGCTGAAGTTCTTGGTAAAGGGAGCTATGGAACAGCCTATAAAGCGGTTTTGGAGGATGGAACAACAGTTGTGGTCAAACGGTTGAAAGAAGTTGCAGTTGGAAAGAAGGAATTTGAGCAGCAGATGGAGGTTATTGGCAGAGTTGGAAAGCACCCAAATGTTGTGCCTCTTCGTGCTTATTATTATTCCAAGGATGAGAAGCTTTTAGTTTACAACTACATGCCAACGAGCAGCTTCTCTGCACTCTTGCATGGTAAATATGCTTTCTCTTTTTACTCCATTAAGATCAACAAGTTCTGATTTTTCTTAAACGTTAATTTCTTGCAGATCATACTTTGCATCATCTAATTTACTCGTCTTAATTTTCCTATCAATAATTTGATACTTTTCCCTGTTTGAATTTGTGTTGTGTACACAACAAATAGGTAACAAAGGAGCAGGAAGAAGTCCACTGGATTGGGATGCAAGAGTGAAGATCTGCCTTGGCGCTGCCAGAGGAATTGCCCACATTCATTCCCAAGGTGGTCTCAAATGTGTTCATGGTAACATCAAGGCCTCCAATGTGCTACTTACCCCTGATCTTGATGGTCTTATATCTGATGTTGGTTTGACTCCTTTGATGAACTTCCCTGCAACTATATCTCGAACCATTGGATACAGAGCTCCTGACGTGATCGAAACAAGAAAAGTAAATCACAAATCTGATGTCTATAGTTTTGGAGTCATACTTCTTGAAATGCTGACAGGGAAAGCCCCAGTTCAAGCTCCAGGGCATGATGATGCGGTTGATCTACCAAGATGGGTGAGGTCTGTGGTGAGGGAGGAATGGACTGCTGAGGTGTTTGATGTCGAGCTAATGAAATACCAAAACATTGAAGAGGAGATGGTGCAGATGCTTCAGATTGCATTGGCATGCGTGACAAAGCTGCCGGACATGCGCCCAACAATGGATGAAGTTGTGCGAATGATGGAGGGAATTCAGCAATCTGAGAAGAACCAGCAGCTATCTTCTGAGGCCGAGTCTAATGCACAAACCCCATGATAATTATTACAAGGATTATTAATCAAGCATATCAGACACTGCTTGATATGCATTTCTAGTACAAGCTAGGTGTTATCATTGCATATTTTTAGGAAGATGAGCTTTTCTTTCGATGCTTAGTTGCTAATTTCCTAATAAAGCTATCAAAAAAACATTCTCTTGAGCTACAATTTGATGCTTAATTAATGACAGCATTAAAAGCTGAAATGTGTAGTTGTGAGATTTCTACAATGGATAGCTATTATAGACGCATAGGACGGTGGAATTATACGTTGAAAATGGCAGTTAATTCATAATGAAATTGCAGAAGATAAACATGGTAGATGAAGCAAAACTATTGTTACATTACATGATTTTAATTATAATGAAATATATAACGAATTAACTAGCTAGGGAAATGTATACCCATTATTAGCTATATATAGAAGAGATGGTTCTGTTCGTTCTTCATATGTAGAAAAATATAATTAGCTTCTGGTGCATGGCATAGCTTGTCTTGTTTCAAAGATTTCTAATAATTCATGCATACACATTGATGTGATCCTATACTTTTGATTTCAAAAATTGGAAGGTTTAAACTTAATTATATGTAGGTAGTTTTAGACTTAATTTATTTGCAAACAGATTCAATCTCTGATAGCTGGATTATTGTGGTAGAGGCAACTAGGGAGAACCAGAAACATACATAATAGAATTTTTAAGTTCAATGATACATGCTGGGAAAGCAAAATGTAAGATGATCCTTCAAATAAATATTGTATTATATATATCCAGGATCGATACAATGACAAAGAAAGCTGCACTTGGGCAAATATATATATCATTTCATTTAGAATTAATTCAATTGGGACATTTAAGCTTTCAAGTAAAACAAGTCCTTAATTGCTACATCTTCCTTTCTGATTCACTACAAACTACAGAGCATTGCACTTGGCCTAGCTCTTGTACCTTGCAACGTTTGTTCTACTCTCAGTCGTAAGCATTATATATATTTTTCTAAATAAATGTTATGAGGAATTTGCAGATGTACACCCATAAATGTGACCACAAGTAATAAAACTTCTAATGCAGAGTCATAGAGCAGAGAGAGAGAAACCTGCGTTCATTTTGGGGCCATAGAGCACAAGTGAAGGTGCAAAAGATAGAGAAATCATATTTCAGCACTCATCGGTTTCTCCATATCTGGGTATATGAAATGTTAGGCTTGCAAGATTTATTTCACTTGCATCCGGAATAACCTGGAAAAACTCAACTGGCAAACAAAAGAAAAGGAATAAGTTAAAATTATATATGCGAGGAAACCTATGGGAATCATTTTCATTAGTGGCTACTATTATTAGCATATGCTCTAAAAGATAATAAGAAAATCCAATCAAACATAGGAGAAATCCCAGACGTAAAAGAAACAAGATCAATCAAAAGTCAAAATCAGGCGATATTCCTAAAACAGAGGAGGAAGAAAGAATTTGAACCATATGGGACAAAAATGCCTTTTTCTGGAAATAGAAAGATGATACCAAAAAAAAAAAAAGAGAGGCTATCTAGAGCCATCGGGCTTAAAATTTAACAAAGGACTCGAACCATCAGCCAATACAAAATACCTGAAAAATGCATGTACTTACCTGTGTTCTATGGCCAATGCAATAAGAGCCAAGCCAAGCCAGTTGTATTTTCCTTTTCCCTGTCCCTATCTCTTCCTTGATAGCAATTCACACTCTTAATCCCAACGGGCTTCTTGAACAAGATAACAAGTCGTTAGTCACTATGGGAATTTCTTGTGTCCCAATTCAAATCTTCTAAATTGTTGCCCAAGACAAAAAAAATAAATGCCAACCTTGAGCTGTTCGACTTCCCTACTATATTATGCATTTCCTCCCTCCCTTTGCATAGCCAATACATCCCCATTTCTCAAACAAGTTGCCGAGGAAAACTGCATCAGATATGGCGGATGGGACGAAAGCCATCTTCTCAGCACTTGATGGTGCTAAAACTCAACTCTATCATTTCAAGGCAATAGTTATAGCTGGTATGGGATTCTTCACCGATGCTTATGATCTCTTCTGCATCACTGCTGTCACCAAGCTCATAGGCCGCTTATACTACTATGACCCTGCACTACCTAAGGCTGCACCTGGTAAGCTCCCAGACAATATCAACAATGCAATAACTGGGGTTGCTTTATTTGGAACTCTTATAGGACAACTATTCTTTGGATGGCTCGGAGATAAGCTTGGTAGGAAGAAAGTTTATGGGATTACGCTAGTTACCATGGTGGGGTGTGCCTTGGCTTCTGGCCTTTCCTTTGGCTCAACGGCTAAAAGTGTGGTTGGCACTATCTGCTTCTTCCGATTTTGGCTCGGCTTTGGCATTGGAGGTGACTATCCGCTCTCTGCTGTAATAATGTCTGAATATGCCAACCAAAAAACTCGTGGAGCTTTCATTGCTGCTGTCTTTGCAATGCAAGGAATGGGAATACTATTTGCAGGAGCTGTATCCACAATTGTATCCAAGATATTCATGGAAACTTTCAAAGCTCCTGCATTTAGGGACAACCACATCCTATCTACTCAGCCAGAAGCAGATTTTGTTTGGCGGCTTGTTCTCATGTTCGGTGCAATCCCCGCAGCTTTAACCTTTTATTGGAGGATGAAAATGCCTGAAACTGCTAGGTACACTGCCTTAGTTGAGGGAAACCACAAAAAGGCCGCGGCAGATATGGCCAGGGTGCTTGAAACAGACATTCATGTTGAAGAAACAAGTTCCAAGACTCCTACTAATGCCAGTTCTTCATATGGATTCTTCTCTTCTGAGTTCCTTAAAAAGCATGGAATTCATCTTCTAGGCACAACCAGCACCTGGTTTTTATTAGATATTGCCTTCTACAGTCTCCAGCTAACCCAAAAAGATATCTACCCTGCAAGTGGACTGGTAAACAAGGCCACAACAATGAATGCATTAGAAGAGATGTACCATCTCTCTAAAGCAATGACCATAATTGCACTCTTTTCAACTGTTCCTGGATACTGGTTCACAGTCTTCCTGGTTGATAGGATTGGAAGGTACATAATCCAACTTGGTGGCTTCCTCCTCATGTCGCTTTGTATGGCAATTCTCGGAATTCAGTATGCAAGTCTCAGAGGAGAGAAAAATAAGTGCGGGACAACTTCCAACAAGGATTTCTGTGATGGAAACCCCATTATGTTTGTTGTTCTGTTCGGGCTTACCCTCTTCTTTGCCAACTTTGGACCCAACAGCACAACATTCATTGTCCCAGCAGAGATCTTCCCTGCAAGATTTCGCTCAACTTGCCATGGAATCTCAGCAGCAGCCGGAAAAGCTGGAGCTATAATAGGTGCATTTATTGTACAGAGCTACACACTAGACGGGAACTCGAAGAAAATCAAGAAGGCTATCATTGGACTTGCTGTCGTAAACTTTATTGGCTTTCTCTTCTCTTTCTTGGTGCCTGAAACAAAAGGCAGGACACTTGAGGAAATCTCCGGAGAGGACAAGGATCTTGAAAGCCGTGCAGAAAATGAGAATGGTAGAAAATACAATGGTAGTACTGAGATGATTTAATTTCTTAGGCATGCTGATTCCTTTTCTTCATCATCATAAGCTACAAGTATGCATCAATATTTTAATTAGAACAATCTAGTTTCATCTTTTTCTTCCTCTTCACATCTATAATTAAAGGATGGGCATACAGATTATAGTTAATTTGCATTTTAAGCTAAGGGAGTGAACCCATTCATAAATAATTTTTCTTCCCCAATAAATGAAAAAAAAAAGTACTACAATTATGGGCGTGCTTTCTCTTTCTTCTTGTACTTGTATTCGGTTTTGCAATCTACAGTATGAAATAAACTTGTAAATGTACTATGATACAACAAAATGTGAATATTTTTATACCCATTATCCCACAGGATTCGAATTCCATCACTCATCAAAAATATAATGCTACATATAAAAATTTACACTAGTTTATCCCCTTGTAAATCCAAAAGGGAACTAACTTGGGTAAAAGATAATGTTCTTACCCCTCCGAATTGGTTTCAAAACCGTAGCCCTTCACATAAACTTAGAAAAAATCTGTCATTATTGTTATTATACACAGTATTCTTTCAATTTACAACTTTGGCTTGTGTAATTTGTCACCGATGATTGTTCAACATAATTCATAAGTATATTGGTATTTGTCCCTAGTCATATAACCGCTTTCATCACCTTATCTGTAAATTCTTTTACAGATTCACTTTCTTTCATGGTCAGCATCTCAAACTCTCTTCTCATATTGAAAACTTGCATCTTCCTTGTTTTGTCACTACCCTGAAACTCTTCCTTGAGCTTATTCCATGTCTTTTTGGCACTTGAGCAAGCCATGATCCTGGTGAATATCACTTCACTTACTGCTGAATATATGCAAGTTAGAGCTTTGAATCTCTTTGCACATTCATGACTAAGATTTCTAATTGAGCTACTGTTAGGTTTATTAAAATAAATTTACATTGATTGAAAATAAAAAAATATAAGTGTTTAATATATGGTGAAAACTTATCCCTTAAATGACTAGTTGTAGTCATTTTAATCATGATAGTGTGTGTATTTGTATACTTAATACTCTTCTATATTTTTCATCCTTCCATTCATAAAAATTAACATAGTATCAGAGCAGGTTTTGTTTGTCCGGTTCGGTGTTATTGCTGCATTTCAAATAGAATGAATTTATTTCCTGAATCCTGATTTCCTGTGCTGGATATCCAGTCTTAACCGACCCAATATTTAGTTCAAGTGACACGGATATCCATTCTCAATTATCACGAGGAAATATTAAGATAATCTCGCATTGATTGAAAATAAAAATATAAGTACCTAATATATTATGAGATCCTATCACCTAATTGACTAGTTCTAGTAATTTTAGTCATGATAGTGTCCAATATACCAATATATGTTGTATATGTATATTTATGTATTTAATAATCTCTTATATTTTTCATCCTCCCCATTCATAAAAATTATCAGGGTTTTTTTTTTGATAATTCATGAGATTTGCCTCTAGTTTCAACTACTTCCCACAAATCATAAGCCTTAAGATAAGCTTGCATTTTTACTTCCCAAAAGAGATAATTCTCTCCTATAAATGCCGGAGGTATAGAGGCAGAGAAGCTGCTTGAAACCATGAAAGAATAGTAGTGTTTACTTTTGGTTTTGTGGTCGGTTGCCTGACTAGTTTTCTCTCTCACAGTCCCTCAAGAATGTGACTCTGATATCACTACAACAGAGTGGAGAATTTAAAAAATAAGAAGGTAAATTAAAACTATATTAATGCTTTGCAAGAAACGTAGCAGAAGGGTTCACTATCTTTCATTAACAAATATTATCTTTATATAAAAATATGAGTCAAAGAGTCCTTACCTAATTCAACTAACAAAGTTCACTTTACAATATAATTTTAGGCTAAAGTTTAGCTCCACCACAAATTAGTATTAAATATACTTTTTTTTTAGGTATGAATGAAATAATCATAAACTAAAACAATTTAGTCACCACGAAGCCATGCAACTCCGATCACATCACTAAAAAGAAGAGGTTGGAGATCATCTGGTGGCTCAAGCACTCGTTGTAACCTCAACAGAGTGCGGAAAATCGACGAAGCATGTCGATCAGTACATTTATTCCCCTTCCGGAGTGTATGTGAAAACCACAGCTCCCAAGGTTTATCTTTCATAGACTAAAAACAAGTAAAGAGTTTAGTCATCCCTGGGACTTTAGATTGTGAATCCTTTGCCTGAAGTTTATCGATAATAAACTTAACATCCATTTCCAAAATCAGCTTTCGATAACCTAGATCCCATGCCAACTGTAAGCCATCTACAACACCCCATAGCTTCGCCACTGCGGAAGAACATATTCCAAGCAAATGAGTAAACCCATGAATCCATCTCTCTGAAGCATCTCGTATTACTCCTCCCGTCGCTACCATCACACTACCAGACCAAACCACTGCCCCATTTGTGTTGACCTTTTCCCATCCCTCCATTGGAGGTTGCCAACCAATCATAATCGAAGAATTCTGCATTTGAATCCTATTATATAACACACGTGCAGTCAGCACATCATTTACAAACCTCTGGATAACTATCAAAGGCGAACAAGCTGCTCTTCTTGATTCTGAAACACCACTTTATTTCGCCATTTCCATGCCATCCATGCCGAAACACCAAACTGCACCTGCCACCTGGTATTAAACATACTTTTACATCATTAATCGAGCATTTCCTAGAGACTCAAAAAACAAAAACAAACTTTCTTGACAATGACAGCTTATAATGCCATTCTAGCTATCAATATCAGATGAGGAGAAAGTATGTTCATAAAAATGAAGGGAAAAGACCTAAGATTCTAAAGGTTCATCTCTCCAAAATAAAAGGAGATAATAGAGAAAGATATTAAGATTATTATGTGAAGTTTGTATTTTGTTTTTAAATTAATCAAAGGAGTACAATCCTATTTATATATATCTAATAAAGTTAAAAGAAAAATAAATACAGAACAAATAAGGATTCCTAATTAATACAGAATCCTTAATATAAGTAGAATTCATATTCTACAATATAAAAAGTATACAAAATCTTTAATACAAGTGGAATTTATATTCTATAATATATGAAGTATTTCTAACACTCCCCAAAAGTTGATACCGGAAGATTCGGAAAGCGTAACTTAACACGATTTGGAATGAACAAACAATAACTCAATGGCTTCGTAAAAATATCAGCAAGTTGATCATCAAATTTAATAAACTGAAACTGCAATTTCTTGCTAGCTATAAGCTCACGAACAAAATGATAATCCAGTTCAATATGCTTAGTATGAGCATAAAAAAAATGATTAGAAGATAAATAAATAGCTCCCATATTATCACACCATAGAATAGGCGAATAAGATGGAGCAAAATCAAGCTCCGATAATAAAGACACAATCCAAACTGTTTCAGAAGAAACATTAGCAAGCACCCGGTACTCATTCTCAGTAGAAGAGCGAGCAATAGTATGTTGCTTCTTTGCCATTCAAGAAATAAAATTATGACTTATAAAAATAGCATAACCAGTAGTAAACCGCCTATCATCCCAGCAACCAGCCCAATCACTATCTGCAAAACATTATAAATGGAGAGACGAATTACATGAGAAATATAGTCACATGCACAAAGTGCTTTTGAGATAGCGTAATAATTGCTTGAGAGCTATCCAATGATCCTCATTAGGTTGATGTATAAACTGACAAAACTTATTGACAGAGAAACAAATATCCAGACGTATAAAAGTAATGTACTGTAAAGCACCCACAATATGACGATAACGCCCAGGATGAGAAAATACAAAAGCCGAATCTTTGGATAATGGTGGCGTAGAAGCCATTGGAGTGGCACAAGGTTTAGCATCATTCATTCCTTCCCTATGCAAAAGATCAAAAATATATTTATGCTGTGTAAGATGCATACCCAAAGTAGCCTGAGCTACCTCTATGTCAAGAAAATAATGAAGATCGCCCAAATCTTTAACAAAAAATTTGGCACGCATGGTTTGGAAAAATCATGTTATCTGCGAGGCACTAGAACCTGTAACCAAAATGTTATCCACATAAATAAGTATAAATAGGTGATGATTATCCTTCTTTAACATATATAGCGAACTATCTGCTTTGAAAGCCTAAGACCTAAGACCAAAAAGAAAAATTGCAAGTTTATGAAACCAAGCACGTGGTGCTTGCTTGAGCCCATATAAAGATTTATTAAGTTGGCAAACATAATCCAGTTTTAGAGGATCTAAATAACCAAGTGGTTGTTCCATATATATAGTTTCATCAAGAGTACCATGTAAAAAAACATTAGAAACATTAAGTTGCTTAGTAGACCATTAAAAAATTGTTGCTAAGGATGGCATCATGCGAATGGTAGTAGGTTTAACAACTGGACTAAAAGTCTCATTATAGTCAATAACATTTTCCTGTGTGTACCCTTTTGCCACTAACCGAGCCTTGTACCTGTCAATAGTACCATCACGTTTCCTTTTAATTCGAAAAATCCATTTATTCCTAACAACATTCACACCACTCGGTCTAGATACCAATTGCCATATATTATTATGTTGTAAAACATTAATCTCATCTGACATAGCTTTTTGCCATTGAACATATGGTTTGGTTTTAGTATATGAAGTAGATTCTATGTACAATTAATTGGTGGATGATTTGCTTTCAGCTATCAAGGCTTTTCTAGAAGGTAGTGTGGTGGTACAAAGAGGCATGGAATGTGTGTGGGCTACTGTTTGTGGATGGGTGGCATCAGGTTGGGGATGCTGAAGTTGCAGTGATGGCTGGTTGGCTTAAGGTACGACTTGGGGCTATTGAATAGATGAATAGAAGTCTGATAAAGGTCTTATTTTAAGGTGAGATGAATGTGGTGTTGATTCTGAACTTTATAATGGTGAATTGTGAGGTATATAGGAAGACTGTGGTGTTGGTAATGGAGAAGAAAACAAAGAACTTGGTTGGGTATGGGAAAATAAAGAATTAGTAAACGAAGATATACCTAATAGGGGGTTGTTTGTGGCGCCAATCAGGTTAAGTTTGGATATGAAATTGTCAACCACAGACTATAAGAAGAACCCACACTTGTGCTTGTAGACTGATGCAAATTTTTAAAAGGAAAGACTGACTTATCAAAATGAATATGCCGAGCAATATAAAGTTGTCCAGTTAATAGATTAAAATACTTATATCCCGCATGATTATGTGAGATACCCAAATAAATACAAAGTTGTGAATGATAGGAAAATTTATGAGAGTTGTAAGGTCTTTAAAGAGGAAAGATTGCACAACCAAAAATTTTAAATTCTTTGTATTTGGGATATTGCCGAAACAAGTGAAAAAATGTACTTTGTGTAGCAGTAGAAACACTAAATGTCATACAATTAATAGAATTAACTGCAACATCAAAGGAAAATTTTCAAAAATTTAAAGGAATGTATGCATGGGCTAAAAGTGTGAGACCAGTGTCAACAACATAACGAATTTTCCTTTCAGATAAGCAATTTTGCTCATGTGTATAGGGACATACAATACGATGAAGAATACCAACTTGTTTAAAATATTTATTTAAACTTTGATATTTACCACCCCAATCAGAATGAAAAGCATAAATTGGTTTTTGAAATTGACGCAGAACATAAGATTCAAACTGTTTAAAAATAGCTAAAACCTCATTTTTATTTTTTATAAAATAAATCAAGGTAAACCGATTGAAATCATCAACAAAAATAATAAAATAACGATGACCATAGTGAGATAACATAGGGGCAGGTCCCCAAACGTCAGAATGTATGATTTCAAAAGGCTGAGAATTTCAATGAGTAACAGTCGAAAATAATAATTTATATAATTTTCTTAAAGTGCATGAATGACAAATAGAACTGGGACTAAAATATCCTAAATTAAAATTTTTGACAACTTGTTTGACTTTTCTAATATTAGGATGATCGAGTTTAAAATATCAATCTTCATGTGGTAGAGATGAATTTATTGAATGCACCTCCTTCCTTTGAGCACGTGGTTGACACATCACATACAAGCCCTTCCTACTTGGGTCATGGATGAGTAGTTTCTTGATTTCCTGGTCCTTGATAGAAAAATGAGTTGGCCAAAATTCAAAGAAAACATTATTGTTTTTAGCGAATTAATTAACTAAAAGCAAATTTTTAATTATACGAAGAACATATAATACATTATTCATATTTAAGGAACCATGTGAATAAGGAAAAGAAATTTTGCCAAGATGAGAAATTTGCAAACCTTCACCATTCTCGACATGCAATTGATCACCCCCTTTATATTCAGAAACACTGCTCAATGTGGATATATCAGGTGTAACATGTGAATTCGCACCCATATCAGGATACCAAAGATGATGACTACAACCATGATTATTGTAATGAGAGGGATAAGTGCCACCTGAAAAGGTAAAATTAGCTTAGGTTTAAACTGTTGACGAGATTTATTAGAGTACCGGCGACGACAGCAATCAACAGTGTGATTACGCATGCCACAAATATGATAAGGGTCCTGAAAACCACGTCTGAAATTCGAATTGAATAAGGAAGCTTGGTGTGATGCTTGAAGAAGTTGCTACTGTGACATCGACAGTAGCTGCTATTGTGGGGTTGGCAGTAGCCCACCCATAGTGGATAACGACTGTGATGTAGAGAAGCTAGATGGACCAGACCTGTTCAAGTAATTAGCAACAAGAGTAGTCATACTATTTAGAAGAATTTTATGAGCCATTAGTTGCCCATGAAGTTCATGAAATGGGATTGGAGTTGGGCAAAGATTAAGAGCAGTAATGATGCTATGATAGTTGTGAACACTCATTTTTTACATCTTCGGACTCGTGCCAACTCAAACGGCGCTCCCCAGAACCAAACCCGCTCTCGGACAGACTCAGAACGACTTCAGAACGAAGTTGGGGCATAGGTGCCGCCCTTCAGGCTTGGCATTGCCGCCAGAGAGTGGTGGCGGCGCCGCCATCCCCTCTGGACGACAACCGCCATGCCCAAGGGCGATAGCGTGGCTCCTTGTCACGGCTGCCGCCCTCCTTTAGAACCTGTGCCGCCAAGGCACTATGGCGGCGCCGCCACCCCTTTTTGGCGGCAACTTCTTCTCTTGCCGGCGGCAGTGACAATCTGCACCTGTTTTCCTCCGAATCCCACATTGAAAAATGATGGGATTCGGCCCTCCAAGCTCCTATTATAAATAGAGAGCCTCCCCCACCTTCCAGGACAGAGAAGAACACACAGAAACACACCAAGACTCACGAAAATAAGGAAAAGAAGACAAGAAATCGTTTTCATTATTAGATTTCGTCTTTTTTCCTCTCTGAGTCATATCTTTTTTAGCTCTCTTGAGATTAAAAGAGTTGCTATTAGAGGCGCATTGAGCCTCTCAGTTAAATATTTTTTCTAAACAAGGTCCCTCTACCGGTTTGTTTTCTTAAGAGCTAAGAAGGCATCTCGACTCATCTCTTCAGGCATCATCCGATCCAAGGTGGAACTCCGGTCCGGAAGAGCGCTCCATCCCTAAAAGTTAGGGCAAAGGTATCGTCTCCTAACTCATCTTCTTTATTTTGGTAAATCATTAAAATAAAGAATCAAAACATGATAAATTTGGCATAAAATCAACCCTCCTTCGCGAGAAGGAAGAACTGCGTGGGTTTTGATTCTCATTCGACGGGATACGCAAGCAAGCTGTATGAAAACTTCAAATCCAAAAAATGACAAAAACCATCTATTTTCCTTTGATTATTTGCTTAATTTTATTTTTCAAATATATTGTTTGGGAAATGTGTGATCAACCTAGAACCCATAAGGGCTAGAGTTGATATCCCCTATTTTTGAGGTTTTGAGATGTAATAATTTACTTTTATCGCTCTCTTTAATTATTTTATTCTATTTCAATTGTTCATGCATTTATTTATTTGCT
>CANXYC010803430.1:0-12864 GCA_948193065.1 Aleurites moluccanus
ATTTGAAGCATTAAATCCATCAAAACCATACTTTGATTCAATGTTCATCCTATTAGGGTTTCAATCCAATATTTTGCATTCCAACCATACAAAATGAGTTCTAATCCATAAATATTAACAAGGAACACCATATGAACATTATAAATCAAAAGAACTTAAAAACAAACAACTTACCAAAATTTCTTCAAAATCTTCCTTGAATTAATTTGTTACTTTAATGAGTTTTTTCCTTTGATTCTAATGCTAGAATGGTGTTTAGAATGATGGAATTAATCTATTTCCATCAAAAATTGAAAGAAAACTATAAAGTATAAGCTTAATCAATGGTGGCCGAAACTTCATTCAAGAACAACGGAAGGTCGCTGCAGTTTTTTAGCAAAGGAAGAAGAAGAAATTGTGAAGAGGTGGGAAAAATCATTTAAATATCAAAGGCATGATTCAATGGTTTAGGTTATTGGTACTTTTGGTGAAATCTAGCCATCCAACCATCCATTTCCTTTACTTTTATGCTATTTGTTAATCCAAAGTAAAAATTGGTGGCTAACACATACATTTGCCACACCAAATCAAAAACCAAAAGCAAAAATCCAATACATTGAGCTTATGATAGCAAATTTGCAACCTATTCATCCAACCATCCATTTTTCCATCATTTGATCCAATGGTTGGATTTAATCAAGCCTAAACTAATACCATAAGGTTTCTCACATTCTATAATCCCATATCATGAAGGAAAAGACTAAAATGCCCTTAGTGCAAACCGAAGCACCTCAATTGAGCAGCTTGTCGGGAACTGTTTTCAACCGAGTTTATTTTTCTATCTATTATTCAAATAAACTTAATAATACCATTTACATTCACTTAAATTCTTTTCTACCTTCAAATATAGTGTTAATTTCATAAAAAGTCGAAGGGGGTGCAAAATGACCATTTTGCCCCCAATTCACCAAAAACTCAAAATTTCCCGATTTTGTCCTAACAGACTTTAAATCACTTCTATGCATAAAATCAACTCATATAACATGCATAACTATCAATTTCATGCATAAATACGTCATATGAACACATTCAAAAGAAAGAAAAAATTTCTCCTAAGTTCCCCTTAAAGGTTCAAATAGGGTTTAGGTTGAGGTGTTACAACCTACGGATCAACAAGTAGTACAAAAAGAACAAGGATTCTAGTCCATAAGAATTGAAGAAACTTTGAGATGAGAAATTAGGGAAATGAAAAGAGAAATTTATAATCTAAAACGGGCAAGGTATTTAACTCCATAAGTTTACAAATGCTATAAATGCAAAAAGGCATATAGAGAAAAGAGTAAATATGTTACAATAACTGTTAACTATAAGAGATGTGGAAAGGTGCATAAAAGAATATGTAGATGGATAACAAGAGTGTGTTCTAAAAGTGAAAAACCAAGGTCTCTGATTAAAGGTTGTCCATTAAAGGATTAACAACTTACCTCTGCTACAAGATCATTATAGGTATAATTTATATTCTTTAAGTATGCATTTACTAGTATATTACTGTTATGAGTTTAATTATTAATATCCTTTTATCATAAATTTAGTGGGTTGTTTTGTAGTAAAATGAACTAGATGAAACTTATGAGTAAGTTTTGTAAAAATGAGACAGTATGACTAATTGTGTGGATGGATTTTTTGTGCCATGGTGACTAATTATGTTATTTATGGAATTGATCTTATTTTGTGTGGTATAATGGTACTATGTATCTAGTGATTTTATATATGACATTAGTGGAATGATATAAACAATATTGATGAGAATAGTTGAAGTTAGTACATGAGTAAAATCAACAGAATGATAGATGATAAGTAATAGTGGATAGTAGATTATTATGATTGGGAAAGATAAATCTACACTATATTATTAAAATTAGTATTCATTTACTCAATCGTATTTCTTATATAATTTCATATATAGGAATTAATAGAGTGGATAACTATGATAGTACTATTGAAATGAGAAATATCTTAGGAGATATGGATAAAAATTATAATAGCTTCAAGTATATTTAATGTGTAACTAGAAGATTAGTATACAACTAGTAAATATTGTAGTGTGAAGGCACTGGATTAGATATATAAATAGAATAGGAAAGAATATAATAGAGATAAAACACAAGAGAGGTTACTTGCGTAAATATAAAGAAGATAACTTAGAAATAATATTAAAATATGTAAAACTATTTGTTTCTTAAAAAGAGATATTTAAGTATTAATCCTAAAATAACTCCGCGATGTCGAATAATCATAATAGAGCTAAAAGAACTAAAGGTGTAATTGCAGAAGTCATTAAATAAAGGATTTACACAAACAAGTAATTTACTATAAGATGCAAACCCCCCAGAATTCTGAAGTTAAATGTGCCTGGGCAAGGGTAGTTCTAGGATGAGTGTCCTTTTGGGAAGTTCTAGAAATTGTTTAAGGATTAATCAATACTTTAACTACATAGAAAGATTTGATAAATTGAATGTAATGAATTAGATATTTAAGACTTAAGGGGGCAAGAATGATGATACGTAATGGATAGAAATTGATGCAATATTAACAAGTTAACATTTATGCTTCAAGATAATTGATATAATAGGAAAGGTTAAGAATATGAATTAATATTTTCAGCAAGAAGTTGATAGGAAGTTAAGTTCACATTGCTATATCATAAAAAACATTAATAAAGAAAACAAATGAGTTACTATAAGTGTGGAATTCAATTTGAAATAAGGACTCAGAATTGAAACCAAGCTATGATAATCTAATTGCAAATGAATAACATTATTGATTAAAGAGATTAAAATAGTGTGGGGCAAAGATTTTCAGCTATTAAAAATTAAAAAAAGATGTCCAATGTGGAAAAGTTCTTAAATTCACAATTGATGATGGGATATTGATTATGTATTAGTGTTATAATAGTAATAATAGCATTGAAAATGATGATTCCATAGATTAATTGATTGTAAACTAGATGGGTTATTAGACTATAAATATAAGTTTGAATGATAATAAAATATTTAATTAATACAATATTTAAAATTTTTATCATTGAGGTATATGTATGATTGAGATAAAATTGTATAATTTGTTTGATAGATATGAATGGTTAGCTATTAATGGCAATCCCAATGGCTTAAGGTATCATTATATAATATGAATTTATAGTCGATAATTATTATGAAAGATTTTATAAGTGGATGTTATACTATATTGTTGTAGGAAATAAGTTCCTTCTATAAAGAGTAAATCCTATCACTATGATAGAATAATATTGATAGAATGTGATTCCAATGTCAAACATGATGTTTTGACTTACATAGAGAAGATATGATAGATACAACAATTTATATAAAGAAATTTGAAGTATGTAAAGATTGGAAAGAATGTAATCAGGAAAATAAGATATGTTGTACATATGGATAAGGAATTAGTAATATGGGTAAGTTTAGAGGTAAAAAGAATAATATAATGGTAGATGTAGTATGCAAGTTGGAGGACAACACCTAATGGATATACTTATCAGTGGTATAAGTATATGGAAGTCAAATTAGAATTATCTAAAAAGATTGAATTTTAATGATTTAAGGTTTAGTAAGGATCAAGTAAAAATAATTTAGATATTGTAGGAGTTATAGCCTATAGCTATATCATGATTGGTACATAATAAAGCTTAAGATAAAATGATTGGAAATATATACATAGTAATGAAAAACATAGAGCCTTTAAGTGAAAATGTTATGAGTTACATTGATAAAAAGAGTATAATGGTAGATTTAAGAAATCATGAACATGTATATTAAAAGTATGTCTTAAGGACTTATTGCTATTCATTATAATTTTTAAGTTAGATGACTACATTGTAGATGATATATATATTTAGAAGAGACATCTGGAAGAGAACAAAAAGTACTAAAGATAATGAATAAGATAAACTATTTATGTGACAACAATAAGAGTAATATTAGAAATGTAAAAGAATATAGTAATACAGGAAGAATAACTAAGACTTTTTCCTAAAAAGACAAAAGTAATAGTAAATAGAATCAAAAAATTTACAAAATAAATGACAGAGGAGAACAGTTTATTTTGATATTTGGCATAAAGTCTAAATAAAGTATAGGGTAATTGACTATGTTTTAGCATAGCTTTTCATCCACAAATACACAAGTAATTAGAAAGCACAAAATAGACGTTAGAAGATAAGATTTGACTATATGTATTTGAAGTTATAAGCAATTGATATCAATATCTACCTCTAATTAAGCTCCTTATGAAACATTGTATGGCAGAAAGTGTAAATCTCTTGTTTATTGGATGAAACTAGGAGAAAAACTTAAAAGCCTTGAATTAATTAGGAAGACAATGTAGAAAGTTTTCAATTATATTGTAACAAATAATAAAAAAACTACGTTTAGTCGAAAGAAAAGCTATGCGGACCTAAATAGGAAAGATATACACTTTACAAAAGATAATCATGTACTCCTTAAAATTTTATCTATGAAGGTGTAATGAGATTCGACAAGAAAGGTAAACTGTCATCTAGATACATCGGGCCATTCGAGATATTGGAAAAGATTGGCAAAGTGACATATCAACTAATACTACTGCCTAATTTGAGTCATGTGTACCTGATGTTCCATGTGTCCATGCTCCGTAAATATGTACCCGATCCATCGCATGTACTAGAACCACAAAACATTGAGATAGATGAAGACTTGACATACGAGTAAATACATGTGAAAATAATAGATCATCAAGTTAGGCAACTACGCAATAAGGAAATTCCTATAGTTTAAGTGTTATGGAGGAAAATGGAAGAATGCACGTGGGAGAGTGAATAGGACATGTGCAATAAATATCCCTATTTGTTCTAGTAACGAGGTACGTATAGATAGAAAATTGGAGGATAAAAATTATTGAAGGAGCTAGAGTGTAACATCTTAGAATTTTAACACTGTTACTAGGTAGTTCTTTTAAAGTTAGTTCAAAAATTCTTAAATAAGTACTTCAACCTAATAGACTGAATCTAAGGTAAATCTAAAGAATATTAAACACTAACTAGTGAATAATTATAGAACCAATATAATGCTAAATAATATTAAAAAGAAAGAATAGGATAGGGAAAAGAATTATAGAAAACTATAAAAGTGGCAAAATTATAAATAAGTAGAAAATCAGGGGCAATTTGGAAAACAAATTATCTGAAACTCAGAATCCAACCAAAGATAGTGTTAAATGAAACAACAGCTAAAAATAAGCCTAAACACTTCCCACACTGATATTTGAAACTAAATAGAATTTACAGGATTGATTACAGAAAATTATTGGGTCAAAAGTATAAATATCAAAAGTTTCGGGGTAAAATTGCAATTATTGAAAATTTCCACCATATAAATAACACTTAACCAAAATTTTCATCACATTTCTTCTTATTCCTCTTCTCCCTTCCTTGGCTAAACACACCTAGCCATTTCTCCTACCCATTTCATGCAAATTTTCCAAAGGAAATCTATATAAAATTTGAAATCCAACCTAAACTAACCTAATTCATTCCAATTTTACTAAGGAAATCAAAAGAATTTCAAGACTACCTTAATTGGGGATTTTTTCCTACACATCATAACAAGGTACTTGATGTTTTCTTTATCCTTTTAAGTTAATTAGATATTTTAGATGATAAATTAGAAGATTTTACCAACTAATTACATATGTATGTTCAAATTGATAGAAAACCCTAAATATAAACCCTAATATGAATATGTAAAACACCAAACTCTAAATTAATTATCTATAATTCATAATTAGGTTAAAATATGTTTAATTGTATCCAATAGAAGGTAAATTGGTGGTAATTTTGATGTAGATATCAAAGAAGTATATAATTGCTCCTTTTGCCTCCTTTAATTGTTCTTGGAGTTTGGAAGCTTAATTATGTAATTGGTTGGCATATGTGAGTTTCTTATACATCATATTACATGCAAAAATTACAAATTTGAATTATAGAAACCATTTGTGAAATTAGTTGTTTTGGCAGAATCACCTTAAGCCATTTCTTTGAAGTATTTCTTTGTTTTTCCTTTATGTTTCAAGCCTATTTTGATTCATTTGGATTAGTTTGTTGTTGGATTTGAGTTGCCTATCAAATTGCCTACATTATGAAATTGTTGGTTGATATTTAGGCCATATAAAAATTACACCAAAACCTAACCAAAATGTTATTTGAAAGTTACACTCCAAGTGTTTGTTAAAATGTCTTAATGAACTCTTCATTAACCTACCAAGCCAATGCCATCATCGATAACGATGTTGGCTAGCCAATTACACCAGTGCAACTGACATTTGTTGACCTCCTTTATATCCAACTTATACTTGATTTCCATATCTATTATGATACCCATTATTGATACCATTACTTATATATTAGCCAATGTGAACAATGATCAAACCGTGAATAAGTTTTATGTTCATTGATAAATTATTTGTATACTTTCTACTTCTATTACTTCATTGATATTGGAAATATATTTTATTGCCTTATGAATGTTAATTTGACAGAACTACCTTACCGATGGGGTAGAGGGTGAGTACCATTTGCATTATGCATAATGAATATTGTAACCCTAGCTGGGAATGGTACTTGTCCTAGCCATAGGCCCTGGCCTGCCTTATATAATTCATTTGTGATTTATATAATGTTATATGTATTAAGGCCTATTATCTATCATTTCCACATTACTGAATGATATTCATGACCTAACCTTTTTGACACAGCTATTGTTATATTCGCTGCTCCTATTTATAACAGTTGGTGTGCAAATTCATTTATTACTACTTTTTTATCTTGTTTCTTACTATCCACCTAACCCTAATGTGATATAATGTATATTAAGCTCACTGAGTATATTTATACTCATTCTATTGGTGGTTAATTATTTTTTTCAGGTCAAGAGTAAAGGCAGGTTCTAAGTCCCCTTCCTCTATGAAACCAACAGTGTTATTTTGTAATGTAAATACTGGTTATATTTGTATATTTCTAGTAGCTCCATAGTTTGTAACTAGATATGATGTTTGTATGAAACTTAAGATATGTTAGATACCGAAAATAGTTAAGTAATAAATATATATAGCTTATGATAAGATTGGGATGATAATGCATAATGAATGATAAATGAATGTTGAATGTATGAGAAAGATTATGGAGACTAAATTTATAAGATGCAACAAGAGGTTTTACGGGTGTTGGTTGTCTAAGATTGTTCCTACATCCTAAGACTGTCATGTTCCAAATTTGGGATGTGACATGGTAAAATCTTCATCGAAATAGACAATTAAACTAAAATCCATGTTCTTTGGATACCAAAGCCATAGATGTTGTGTGGCAATCAAATATTGCAAAATTCTTTTACCTGCATGCAAATGAGTCTTTTTAGGATAAGATTGAAAACGTGCACATAAACACATAGTAAACATAATATCTGGCCCACTAGTGGTTAAAAAAAAAGCAAGATACCAATCATACCTCTATACTTATTCTCCTCAATAGGCTTACCAAGTTTATCCTTGTCAAGCTTGATAGTGGAGCTATTGGAGTTCTACTTGCCTTTGCTCCATCCATTCCAAATCTCTTGAGAAGTTCCTTTGTACTTTGATTGATTAATAAAGATGCCTTCCTCACATTGCTTGATTTGTAATCTAAGGAAGTACTTTAATTCTCCCATTATGCTAATCATAAACTCACTTTGTATGCATGAAAAGAATTCCTTGCATAAAATCTCATTAGTAGCACCAAATATTATATCATCAACATATATTTGCACAATCAATGTGTTATTCATGTCCTTTTTAATAAACTTTTCCTTTTGAAAAATAATTGCACAATCAATGATTTTATCCTTAGTTAAGCACTGACCACCTTATCCAGAGATCTAAGTAAGGAAATCGGGTATGGATTAGGGAAGGTATTAGGCACCCTAGCCCACCTGGCCATTGGCCAGCCTCCCTATTTAGCTAGAAGTCATATGTGAATTAACTTAGGCATATCCCTAATTTATCCAACACAAGAAAAAAGGCATATCATTTAAGGAAACAATCCATAAGTAAAAAAAAAGTAAGTTTTATAATGGTACACGCTCAACTATACCAAAAACCAAACCAAGCATAATTCCCAGGAAAGATTGCAGGAGTCACAAGTGGTCTCACTTAAAACCCAACCTCCTTAGACAAAATTATATGAGATGTAGTTAATTATACAATCTCACAAGGCCATGCCAAAAGATTTCATAAAATATTCATATGCATTGCATAATATCAATTCATACTAGCCCTAAAGAAATTGTAAGAAAAATGAGTCATCTAGCCCTAACAAGATATTTACACAACCATATCATACTATAAATATTCATTCATTCATCCAACATCTTAATGTAAAGAAGTAGTAAAAAGAAAATTGAATTACTCAATTTAATGCATTAAATGAAACATGTGCACATTGGACTTTGCCTTTTTAGGCCTTAATGCATTCTAAGCCCATTTACCTTTCATGCATGCTTGGACCTTATGTTATTTCTCTTACTTTGTCTCTACATGGTTAGCTCATACAACATAAATACATGTACAATATGCTTTGCAAAATAGCATACTTTCTTTCTAATCATGTTTATCATATGCATCATGAAAAGCATATAATCATGACACTTTGACTATTTGGTTAATAAACAAGTGACCAAAACTCATCAAAATAATAATACATATACCTAATTATTCACAAGCCAAACCACTTTTGACAACTAACTTAGACATGGCATGCTAACCTATAAGAAGCATTTTGTATGGCATGGTAACAAAGTGTCTATTCAATCAATCATGCCTTATACATTAAAGTTCATGCTCCAATTATTCACTAATGACATTATGTTCATTTTAAAGTCATTCTACCATACATTCAATCATGTCATATTGTCACATAATGATAAACATGCCAATTTTCAAGCTTAGAACCTAAACTAGGCACTATAGCAATAAACGTGCAAAACTAGGATTAACTTTGACACTTTTAATCCTAGCATGCTTTTAAATCAATAAAATCATCCATAAACTTTCATCCTAGGTTTCATGCATCCATTTATGGCATATAGATATTTACATACAATTAAAAGCATCAAATGGACATAAAAAGCAAGAAACAAAGCAAACAAGATAAGAAAGTGCCTCCATGGCACATATAGGGCCATGTGGCCCTTCTCAGTACCGCACGAGACAAAGAATGGTCGTGTGGCCCTTTAGACCTGACTTTAGCTTTCAACTTGATTTTAAATCATGCATCTTTTCTTGAAGAAATTTTGATACTTTTTTCATCCTAAATGATTCAAAAACTAATCCTAATGATCCTAAGTGTTTTAAACTTAATCATTATAATTTTTAAACAAAGAAAAGATTAACAAAATAGTTGCTAGAAACAAAAACATGAGTTTCATGCAAAGGGAACCTAAACATGCTTCCTAGGTTCTTTTTATTTCAAATTGATTAAATATTTAATTAGGATAGTTAAAAACATGTCAAACATAGATTCTTAACTTTGATTTATGTCATATGAAGAGATTTTACAAAGAAGAAGTGAAAAGAAAGATCACATGAATTGTTAGCAATTCATGTGATTATGCCCAAAGAATTCACATGACTGCTGAAAAAAAAAAAGTAAGAAGTTACTCAAACCTGGACACACCAAGGCTCGGCAAATTGCCCTAAGGCTTCGTTTGTCTCATGGCTGATTTTGAATGACAAAAACGTTGATGCTTGAAGAAGATCGCTTTTTGTCAAGTGCTTACTTTGATACAAGCTTTGATTCGGTTAGATATACTCCTTTTTATCAAGAACACTATCAAGAACATTCTTCATATGTTCTTGAGAAGAGTTTAAAAGAAGAAGAAATAAAACTTGAATGTGTTCCTTTGATTCTTGAAAGAAAGATTAAGTAGAACACTTAAGATGAATTTGATTAATTAACTTTAATAAAATCCATAATTTCTTTGCAGTAAGATTAATTAAAAATCATTTTAGTATTTGATTAAAAGAATTATTTTATCAAGAGTTCGGGTGTCCAAATTCAGATTCCTCAACTAGTAAGGGTGGGGGCCTATTTATAGGCTTCTACTACTACTTAAATAGGAAAAAACAAGTTAAAATACTCCTATTTAGCTTTATTCAGACTTCCTAAGTAATAAAACCTCCTAAACAGTCACAATGTAGCTTCCAAAATAGTTTTAGGGTTACTTGTTGTCACGACCCAAACCGGTGGGCCGTGACAGTCTTACGTTGCAGGGGATGCCGAGGCGACTGGCACCCATAGAACCTATCAATCACATCAATACCATAATAATATTGCAGCGAAAACATCTATACCCATCATCAATCACATAACAGTCTATAATCATACATCCATATATACACTATTCATTCTGTAACTTTGTCATTCATTCTGTTACTTTCTGTAATTACAATAATCTTATATCATTAATAAGTCTCCAATATTCCCATACATATATGTTCATACAATAACTATACTGTACAAAACCCAAGGAGCAGCTAGGATATGAACATATAAAATATTCAGTGTTTAAAATAATTACACTGTTATAAAACTATAGAATCCACAGAGAGTAAAAAAGATGGGATATTTGCCTCCTACTCTGCACTTGAGAGGGTAAATAGTGAGAGGGTGAGTATTTATGATACTTAGTGAATCTAATATGCATCAACTAATAAAATTGGTAATGGAATATCAATAAGCAATAGGCAGATAAAATAAATGAATCAATCTACTCAGAATATCTATAATACAGAATCAAGTATAGAATATGACTGCAAGTAAACAATCACATCAATGGAAATATATCACATAGATAAGATGGAAATGACAGATATAGAGCCAGAGAACGCATAGAAATGTATCAAGCACAAATCACTCATATAAATAAATATAAGACTGATCAGGTCTTATAACTAGGACATCCCTTCCTAGTATAGGGTATCAAACAATATACATTGTGCACAAAGCCGACAGTATGTACTCACCGCCCTATCGGGGCGGCAACTCTGTCAAATCATCTCAAAATCAATAGAATCAATAAACACATCAATAGACATGATTTCAAAATAATGGCATCGGCAAGTATCAATAACTCATTATCAATCAATTGAATGAGTACTAGAGTCAATAAGACATTAATAACAATAGATTATACAATGACCAAAGGTTTAGCAATCAATAATGGGAACAAACATGAGTTAGTCATTTATGGACAAAAAGTTGACACAATTGGCATGCCATTATCGCTGGCGATGATGGCATTCAAATGGTTGGCCTATGGATTTTTGATCTAGACATTTTATCGAACACATTGTATGCAATATTCAATAGATATTTTGGCATGGTTTTGGTGCAACATTGACATTGCCCCAATTATCAACAACAATACACAATGTAAGCAATTTCATAGTCATTATATACAACTCAATAAACATTATCAAATGTATCAATTTGGAATGCAAAAGCCATAGGAAAAACAAGAACAAAACTAGGCAATTTTGCCCTAATTACGTTCGACCAAAATGGCACTTTCACAAATGGATTCCAATTGGAATTTTAACAATTTAGGCATGACAAATGATGCATAAAAGACTCACCTAACACTCCCAATCACCAAGCAAAATTGCTTTACCACCAAATTCTTCAAATCCCTCAAACTAGGCAAAATAAGCAATTTTCTTCAATCGAATTTTTGACAATAATTCAACCATCAATTAATCATCAATTAACTTCCAATTGACTTATTCTATACTCAATTTACACATACTAACTCAATTACACAAAATCACTTCACACAACTTAGGTTTAGGATATGAAAATTGGGTAAAAATACTATATGCAGCAATTGATGCAATTAAACTAAATACCCAATCTAACTAACATCAATTAACCCTAAATCAGACATAAAGTCAAACAAAACAACATTATACCTTAAAAGTGTGAAGTGGCTGAAATCCTCAAATTGACTTTCCTTGAAATTTTCTTGATTCCTATGGATGGAAATGGATGGAGGATGGATTATTTGGTGTTTAAATTAAGTTTCCATCAATTTCTCTTAACAAAATGGAAGAAAAATCAAATGGAAAGGAAGAACAAAAGCTACGGATTGTGAAGAACAAGAATGGCCAAAAATTTGCTAAGTGTGGCTTATATAGTAATGTAACACCTTAGTCAAAACCTAGAACCTGAACCACAAAGGGTTACCTTGGAAATTTTGACTTGACTTGATTGTTGTGATTTATTATATGTTTATGCTTTGAATTTGACATGTATATATGTTTTATGATGTGTTTGTATGATTAGAAGAGGATAAAAGACTGTTAGGAAGCAATCGGGTAAAATTAGGTTTTTAGTGAACTAAGGGCAAAATGGTCATTTCACACCATTTGAGTTTTTAGTGGAAATTAACATTATATTTAATGGTAAAAGAGAATATTAGGACATGAAAATTGAGGTGTAATAGTCAAATGAATTAATGTTGGAAGATTAAAGCCGGTAGAAAATAATTATGGGAAAGGTTAACTGAAAAGGGATCAAATTTGAACTAAGGGTAGTATAGTCTTTTCCTAAGTTATATGGACTTATTTGGTGTATGCAAGTGTATGGTAACCATTTTAAGTTATCCTAAATCAAACCATTGGATGGAAAGATCAAGAATTGAATGGTTAGTAAGCTAGGTTGCATATTCTTTACTATAGAATCAATGTATAGGATTATGAACTTGATATTTAACTTGATTTTTACCACCTCTTCTTCAACCTTAG